>LOEQ01005133.1:26834-62384 GCA_001685075.1 Bramus lutescens
GGCCCCACTGTCTGCCCCAGCCATGCAACTGTCACCCACATTCAGAGGGACTAGTTTGGTCCTATGCCGTCCCAGTCCAGCTGGTGTTGAGAGTTCCCATTAGCTCAGGCAGATCTTTTTGCTCATATTCTCATTCTTGCCACTTTTCAGCTGGACTTTGGAAGCTTAGTCCATTGCTCCAATGTGGGTCTTTGCCTCTGTTTCCATCCGTTGCTGGATGAAGGTTCTATGGTGATATTTAAAATATTCATCAGTCTGACTACAGGGCAAGGCCAGTTCAGGCACCCTCTCCTCTATTGCTTAGGGTCTTAGCTGGGGTCATCCTTGTGGATTCCTGAGAATTTCTGTAGTGCCAGGGTTTCTTGTTAGCCCCATAATGGCTTCCTCAATCAAAATATCTCTTTCCTTGATCTCATCTTTGTTCTTCCTCCATCTCAACTATCCTGTTCCCTCAAGTTCTCCTCATCCCTCTCCTTCTCTTTCCCTTCCACCCTTCCTTCTACCCCAACCCCTAAGTCCTCAATTTTGTCAGGTGATCTTGTCTATTTCAACTTTTCAGGTGGATCTATATATGTTTTTCTTTGGGTTCACCTTGTTACTTAGCTTCTTTAGGATCATGAACTATAGGCCAAATATCCTTTGTTTATAGCTATCCACTAGTGAGTGAGTACATACTATATTCATCTTTTTTAATTTAATTACCTCATTCAGGATGGTGTTTTCTAGTTCCATCCATTTGCATGCAAAAATTCAAGATGTCATTTTTATTTTTTTTACAACTGAGTAGTACTTTAATGTGTAAATGTGCTACATTTTTTTAAAATCAATTCTTTGGTTGAGGGGCATCAAGGTTGTTTCCAGGTTCTGGCTATTACAAATAATGCTGCTTTGAACATCGTTGAACAAATGTCTTTGTAGTATGATTGAGCATCTTTTTGGTATATATCCAAGAGTGGTGTTGCTGGATCCTGAGATAAGTTGATTCCCAGTTTTCTGAGAAACCGCCATACTGATTTCCAAAGTGGTTGTACAAGTTTGCACTTGTACTTAATTTTTAAATGGTAATCCAGTATTATTTTTAGAGAATAATGTATGTGATTGTACTATTGTTGTTGAAGATAATGAGATACTCCGATGTTCATTTTCTGGTTTCACATTATTCTGTTACAGGTATGCAAACACATGCAAAAAATTAAATCAGTAATTGTGTTATGTTTTTCTAGTTGCCTGATATTTCTTCCTTCTATAAAGAATGCTTAAACAAGGCTATGTGTTCATCGGAAATTCCCAGACTAAAAGCTTGTTTGCAACAACCCTTCAAGGCTGAGAAGTGCCAGTAGAAAGGGTTTCCTAGTGCATGCTGTTATATGCATCTATATGGTCACAAACCCTGAATCCCTAAGTGTGTCTTTGTAATTGACCCACATTTCAGGTTGGGGAGTGTCCAAGCACCGAGTAGTGACATCTGCATAGATATTCCAATTCCACAACATGGATAGTCACGTCAATAATGGTAATGTAGGACAAGAGTCACATCATCTCTTGTCCATTAAGAACCAATTTGAATTAGAGAAGCAAGACTTTAGAAAATTCACATTTAGCTCTACATATATGTTTACATATTTATATTTTGTGAACTTACATAAATCAGTTTGGTTTTGTAATTAACTAATGTTCTCTGTTTTATTTAACAGAAATCTTCTTGATAGAGACACATTTTCTAAGTCTGATCCAAGTAAGTGAAACATTATTTATTTTATTAATCTTGCAAAAATTATGTGCAATTTACTATTTCTATTATATGTTTGTTTTTGAAATGAGAAAAAACATTGGCATTTGTGTACAAAAATCCTTCTGCCTCATTTGACAAATAATAACATTCTTCTTAACCTACAATTATTTATGTAAAGCCTTTAGTCTTCATTGTTTTAGACTTTATCAAATAGTTGAATACTTACATGTTTATGAACAGTGATGATGGGTTGCAGATATAAATTCAGAGTGTGTTTGCCTCAGGTTGTCATTTCTGAAGCTGCTCTGGACCATTTAAGTATCTTAAAACAAAGGTTTACACACCTTTTTAAGCCTTAATATTAGAATATATTGATGTAGATTTTAAAATTTACCTACATTTATAGCATAATGTTAAGGCATTATCAAACAAAGGCAATATTCTCTGTATGCTAAAATACATTCATAATAAAATTTGAAGATTAACATAGTTTGTTTTCTGATTCTTTGAAATAACTTTAAGCAATGAGTAACTTTTTGGTGATTCCCATGCAAGATAGGGAATTAAGCATATGGTTTTGATATAGCTTTTGGAGAGTTAAAATAGAAATCATGTACATTTGTGTCAGACATTTACATAAGTGTGTTTTTTCGTCTTTTGTAGTTTGTGTCTTATATATACAAGCAGTTGGAAATAAAGAATGGAGAGAGGTAAGAGAACCAATGCTTTCAACGTCGCTGTGCAGAAGGTACAGCATCTTTATTTTAGAGAAGCTTACCTGTGTTCAGTGACTTTAAGTCTTTCTCAACCTAAAGACCTTAATTTCTTATTGTTTGATTTGACTGGATTTTCACTCCTCAGATTCCCATGAAGTATTCCAGAATTGCCCAGTTGATTTGACATTATGTTTGTGGAATTAATCTTACTTTTAGAAGTTAGTGGTTGAGTTTTCACAAAATGCCACACAAAAGGATCTTAAGTAGGGTGCTTACTGTCAAATATCACCTTCCTTTTTTTGTCAGTAAGTAACTTATTGTTTGGTAAATAAGATAGAAACTCAATTTCTTTCCACAAATATGCATTGTTCAATGAGCAAAAGCAAAGAGGAGGGGAGATTTCAATGATCTCATTTTCTAGATCATCTCTGCATTTAAAGAGAGGATGAGTAGAGGTGAGGCCTTTCACTTTCCTCCTGGTCTGTGCTTTTCTTCTTCTTTTTTCATTTTTTGAAAAGCAGCAGATCATTTAAAAGGGGTCATGTTATATGACTAGACTTCCCTAGGTCATTTTGAAATTTTCCTACTTGTTGCCACAGACTAATTTTCATTAGTTACCTTATCAATTTTCTCAATAGTCAGGTAGCCAGGTAAGAATAGATTGATGTAGTTTATGCTCAAGTGGGGAATAAATAACTCAAATGGAATAATGCTAAAGATGGGTTGTCAGTGTGATGCTGAGCAGTGGGTTCTTGCATACATATTTTAGTAAGCTTTTCTTTGTTACAATAAATACCCAATACTACTTGCTTATAAAGAAAAAAAGAGTTTCTTTTGGGTTGTGGTTTCAGAAGTTCACTCCATGCTTGGTTAGCTCTCTTGTTTTGGTTGCAGTAACACCTAGTAGGAGGTCAAATTTCCCCATTGCCAGGAAGCTACGAGGAATGAGGAGGGGCTGGGGCTGTTGAAGGTCACAGCCCTAGAGACTTCAGGGTCTCTCCTTAGGCTGCATATCATCCCCAAAGTAATACTTTAGAAATGAACTCTTCAATGCTTGGGCTTTGGGGTAATATTAAACTTAGAGAATTCAGCCCCTATTCCCTCTGCCCCCATAGTATTCAGTCCCTGACTCCCCACCCCCAAATTTCATAGCTGTCTCGAAATGCACAACACATTTACTCCACACATAAGAGCCACTATACCTTCATTATTTCAGTGCTGCTTGGAAGCCTGTGCCAGAGGCAAAATGAAGTGTGAGCCCTATAAAGTTAAGACACATACCAGGCATAGACATGGGAAGAAGTCAGGCCACAGAAAGGAATGAGAGCTAAGGAAGAAGGACACTTAGCAGGGAAGAATCCATAATACCCAACTGTGGTACCTGTAGCACCCTGGCATCAGATGTGTACTGAAGGCTTGTGAAACCCTACACTCTATGGTCCTCTTGGTTGCAGTTCATCTGACCAGCCCCTTGTACTGCCTTTGCTTGCTGCCTGCAGTATTCCCAAGCAGCACTGCATTTGTGCCTTCTAGAATCGCCACAGAGACTTCAGCTCCATGCATTCATCTGTCAGGGGCTGCTTGCTGAGATTCTGAGCCAGTTGGCCAGGTATTCCTTGATATCTGCATGGGAGCATTTATGACCCTCTTTCAGATCTTATATTCTGTCTATCTGTAAAAGCAGGATCATATAGAGGACACTAAAGTTTACTTACGGCTTAAGCTACTGGTCCTGCTCAAACTGTGCAATGAACTCTTCAAGGATGGCTAAACTTGAGGGAATGATTCTTTAGTAGGTCCTGTGAGAGTGAAGCAGCCAAGAGCTCTCTCTTCTGATGGAAATGTTCAAACAAAATCTTCAGCTCAGCCCTCTGGAGCTGTGGTTGGTGGGAGCAGAGACTCTCACAGCGTGCCTCCTCTCTGTGTGTGCAGGGAATTCAGTTCCTTCTTGCTTCTGCCGGTCTTACTTAACTGTGCCCATGCCTCTTTTTCTAGCCATGCTGCAGAATTTCTCAGTCTTGCTGCTTTCTTTACTTTGGTTCAGATTCTTTCCTTAAATCTGACTAAAAGCATCCAGTGATACCCACGCCAAGAACTGCATGCTTTGTTGTCTTGAAATTGTCTTTGCGAGACAAACGAATCTATTATCTTCAAGTTCAAAGCACCGTGGTGTCTTATAACATGGGCAAAAAGCCTCAAATTGGTTAGTTGGCATGGTATAAGAGGGAAGACCTTGGCCCGTTTCCCAGTGGCATTCTGCTTTCCATCTGAAACTTCACCAGCAGAATGTTACTGTCCGTGCTCCTAGCTGTACTCAACCATATAGCTCTGCTTATAGAATTTCAGGCTTTTTAAAGCTCATTCCATCAGATCCTTCTGCAGACTTGCCTAGATTATTAGCATACAACAGCAGCCAAGACCATTCTACTCCCAGGTGTCATCCTTCCACATCAAGCAACGTCCTGTTCTTGTGACAAATGCATGTTTGAGATATTGAGTCCATGCTAGGTTAACATTGCTTCCTTGGCTGAAGCAGTATCCACTGGCAGTAGTGAGTAGTAATTTGGAGCTATGCGCCTCACTTCCAGGAAGGAAAGAAGGTTAGGAGAGGCTTACAGTTCAACAGCATACTTCCAGTGACCTTGTGGTGGCTTGAATGAGATAGCTGTCATGGGCTCATATGGGTCTTTCATATTTACCTCAAAATTACTCATATCTAAATGTCAAGTCATTACCATTTTCCCATGCCTGCTGCAGAGTTTGTATAAATATGGCTAATAACATTTTTTCAATTGTTCTAATGTTTTTTTCCTGGAACCTCATCATTTAATTGGTCATCCATAAGTGTGAATTCTCTTTCACAAACAAAGTAAAGCAAAGACTTACTGCTTCACTACCTTTTTAATTCACATTGTGTGTGTGTGTGTGTGTGTGTGTGTGTGTGTGCAGGCATATGTGCGCTTGCACATGAGGAGACCACAAAAAGACATCAGGTATATAATTTTTTATTGTCCTGACTGAGCAAGAAGCTGGCTATTTTGCCTAGGCTAGTGAACCTCTGACACCTAACACTTCGCTCCCCAGTTCTAGGGTTACAGGCATGTGGGCACACTTGGTTTTTTCCTGCATTTTCTAGGACTTGCACTGGGATCCTCATGCTCGCACAGCAAGTTCTTTTACCCAGTAAGCCATCTCTCCAACCTCACAGATTGTTTTCCTTGTTGCAATGTCCTCTCAAGTCTGGCCCTACTGTCTCTCATTCTTTTATTTGGTTATGCATTCGATCCTCCTCAAAAGCCATGTGATATCCTGACA
This sequence comes from Bramus lutescens, assembly GCA_001685075.1. Lineage (NCBI taxonomy): Eukaryota > Metazoa > Chordata > Mammalia > Rodentia > Cricetidae > Bramus > Bramus lutescens. The sequence goes on from LOEQ01005133.1 coordinate 32,598, forward strand.
TTTGCTCAGTTCCCCCTTTCCATGTTCTGCTCAATGCAGCATAGAACTCTTTCTTAAAAGAACATAGGTGCCAGGCTCCGTGGGGCTGAAGAGTACTGTGCTTTTAGTAGCCAGTAAAAAACAAAAACATGGTAAGTGCAGAACCAGACACTTAGCCAATGCAAGTCCATAATGATGTCACAGTCAGAAAATTCATTAGATAAGAGGAATTTGAGGAATAATGGTATAAAATGCTCAGAATTGTACCAGAGTGTTATTTGTTCTTGTTGGATGTTAAGTTCAAAGTTTCCCATGATTAAAAATAGTTTCATGCTTTTTTATTGCTTAATCAGTGAAGTCAAATATTTTTATGTAATTTGCAAGCTCTTTTAGCATAACAATGGATCATGTTTTTTTAAAAGTCATTCCCACTTATTTGCTAATTTGATTTTTACAATAAGCTGAAGAGGTATGGGCTATTATAATCATTAAGTAATATGAAACAGAAGGCCAAATGGATAAGAAACTTGACCAGTGATACTTGCTTATTTATCTAGAGTGGCACTTTGAACCCCGGCTGCTGGAACTGTTGCTATTAAGCTACTCTCGTGTGCATAATTCTTATCCACTTCTAGCTATTGCATTCTGATTTTATAAAGGTAAAGAAATTTCATGTCATTGGGTGTAGGTTGTGATTTTTTAAAACTTTATTCTAAATTAAAAAAAACCACAAACCCCAAACCATATATGAAACCAAGTCTTACTATTTAGAAATAGTAAATTATTATTACAATAAAATGCTGAGATAAAATAGTTCATTCTGTTATTCTGCTGTTTATCTTTGGGAGAATAGGAAACAGTGGTTACAGGAAACAGCATTCAGTGGCAATGTGAGAACCAAAAAGAAGTTGAGAAGATATTGAGAAGCAGGACCCAGAGCTGTCCTGGAGTGTTAGAAGCCATGCATGAAGACTGGAAGGCACTCTTGCCTTAGCTTGCTTGTTTTTCTACAAAAGAACACCAAAGTTTAGATAAATTATGAGGAAAATATTTGTTTCTCTCTCTCTATTTTGGAAGCTGTGAAGTTAAAGTGCTGACATTGAGGGGCCTATTTTGCCAGGGGACAATTTTCTGTACCCTGTCACTTGTATTTTAAATAAATGCTGATTGGCCAGTAGCCAGACAGGAAGTATAGGCGGGGCAATAAGAATTCTGGGAAGAAGAAAGTTTCAGTCTGAAGTTGTCACCCAGACAGAGAAGAAGCCAGACACAGAGCAAAAAAGGTACCAAGCCATGTGGCTAACACAGACAAGACTTATGGGCTAATATAAGTTATAAGAGTTAATGAGAAGTCTGAGATACTTGGTCAGTCAGTTTATAATTAATGTAGACCTCTGTGTGATTTCTTTGGGGCTTAATGAACTGGGAAGGACAGAAACCTCAGTCAACAGAATGGTGTGCCAACATGGGGCTGACCAAATCCACTTAAAAGCCTGAGAGATCTTTGGAAGTTATTCTAGATAGAAAAGAATAGAGTTAAGCACAGCTTCTTGATAGCAGTACTATCTCAGGTGGGCTCTGTTTGCTAAAGGTAAATGTTCTCATTTAAGAGAGGCTTCCTGACTTCTCTTTAGCTGCAAAACTTTGCAGCTCTTTTAAGAGGTCCTGCCACAAAACACTTAACTGGTGTTGATAAAAAGCTGTCCACATGCTTTTTGGTGGTGGCAGGGACCTTGAAACACCATAGATTTGTGGCAATAATCATGGCTCTGGCCAGTATCTCTTCCATGAGGCTAGACCCTAAGAAAAAAGCTAAGGAATGGGCTGAATCCAGCCATCAAAGACACAGCTTTAATCCTAGCCATATTGCTTAGCAAATTAAAGACTCATGTGGTCAGAAAAACAGAGATATATGGTAAAGATAGATTCAAAGATGAAGAAAACCTCTAAACAGTTTACCGTGTGTCTAAAAATATATGTAGGCTTGGGGAAAAAAGGATAAAGTCCTTAAAAGAAAAAAGAAAAAAAGAGAGTAGTTGGGTGTGGTGGAACACACCTTTAATCCCAACACTTGGGAGGCAGAGGCAGAGAGATCTCTTGATGACTGTTTACATTCTGTAACAGGTTAACATCTCTTTAACAAATCCTCCTTCTCTCTCCCAATGTCCCATCCCTCTGGAGCCCCAAATTACCTGAATATCTGCTTTCCAATGCTGTCACCACATTCCCATACTTTAGCTAATTCTTTCTCCTCTTTTCTCTTTATCGCTCTGTGTGTTTTCAAATAGCCTGCCTTTCAATGCACTAGCTTTCTCTCTGGTTAATCTGTGTTAGCAGTATCTTCTATCAGTTTAATTTCACTCCATCTATCTTTCAGTTCAGTAATTTGGTAGCTATTTTTCTTTTAATTTCCTCTATCTTTTAAGTTTCTTTATTGGTGCATTGAGTCATTTCTTTGTTTTCTCTTGAACCATGTTGAGTTTCCTTAAAATGGTTGATTAAACTCTTAAAGATTTTGCCCATACAAGTATTGTTTCATTGTTTCTTTCACCTTGTTTTAAGTGTAGATAGCATGATTCCCAGAAAGTTCATTAATATTGTAGTGGGGTGCATTTTCTGCACATTCAAGATTTAGGGACTTTTTCTAGTCTTTGTAATCTGGTGTTATCTATGCCTATTCTTCTAGGAATGCAAGCACTCTACTCTCTGCTTATTTTTCTGAGACTCTTAAGTTGTGTCTCAAGTCAATCTTTGCTGACAGTCTGTGTGATGGTTGTTTTAGCACTAGAGAGTGACCAAGGTTCAGATTTGTCCCGGACCTGTGGTTGATTGTTGTTCACAAAGTTTTGGGTTGCTAGGGTAGAACCTAAAATGAGTAGTCTGACCTTATGAGCCTTTCTTTGGGCTCAGAGTAGGCCATCAAGCCTTATAACATCTCAAGCCTGTGGTAGTAACTTTAAATGTCCAGATGGTGGTGAGATCAGCTACAGAGTTCTATGCCACACATACAGCCACAAAATTACCAAACTCTGTCACAGCCTGCAGTACAGCCCACTACTTAGCATCAGATTTGACCAAGATACATCCTGTTATTGGATGTTTAATGCTGACACAGATTCATGACCCAAGATCACTGTAGCCACAAAGTGTGAGTACAAGAGAAGTCTGATGGACTGGAGTGCCCTCTCCTATTGATGGTGGTCCTCTTCCAAAGGTCCCAACTGTGTGCACTGGCCTGTGACTAGGTCTACTCAGTTGCAGGTTTCTTCATCCTATCTTGGATTCCTAGGCAAAAGCCTATTCATTTACCCTGCCCTATGGTGAATAAGTCAAGTTTGAGTTCATGCAGAGAAGCCTGGCTCTTGTCTACCAGAGGAGATACCAAACTTGGACATACCCTATTTCCATTGTCACAAGGACCTATAGTCTCAGCAGTTACCATAGCCCAAGCTGCAACTGGAAGCACTACAGGACTAGCACTGTTAAGTATCAGCCTGCTGTGGCAAATCTAGAACTCTGCTGTTAACACTCTTGAGAATAACTGTCATGACCTGAGGTTGGGGAAGGGTGATGAAGACAGTCCTTTGCCCTCAAGACTGATATAAAACTGGTTCACATCTGAATGACACAGCATCACATTAGACAGGGGAGTGTACCACAAGCCTACTCCAGAGTTGGCAATGAGGTGAACTAAAACTTGAGTCTGACCTACCAGCCCACGAGCTTCTCATGGAAGATGCCATAGATGGCAGGTCTGGAGGCTCCATCTGCCAGCTCTGTCCTGAATATAGAGCCAGGTATTGGTTCTCACTGTGGTGACCCCAACACTGAATTATTGCTACACTCCTTGTGTAGCACTAATAGTATAAACTCAGAGACAGATATTGGGGTTCAAGCTGAAGTTCAAAAAAGCAAAGCGGCCAAGGCACTAGAGTGTTTTCACTGCTACTAATGCTCAGACTGATGGGGTGATCCACCGATCCTTAGACTGTGCTCTTCTCTACCAAACCTCAGACTGAGAGTAAGCCTCTGAGATCCTGTCTCCTACCATTTTATATTCCTCTTTAGTGCTGGGATTAAAGGCATGTACCACCACTGCCTGGCCTCTATGGCTAACTAGTGTAACTGCTGGGACTAAAGGTATATGCCACCACTGCCTGACCTGTATGCCTGACTAGCATGGCTATCTTTATATTCTGACCTTCAGGTAAGCTTTATTTATTAAAATACAAATAAAATATCACTATATCCTTGCTGTAAGGATTGAAGGTGAGGATGGGGTCAAGGTAACCAGTTATTAGATAATGAGGTTCCCTTACTCAATCCATGATCATTGGCAGAAGGAGAGAGGTGATGGGCCTATACATAACTGTTGACATCAGAGTGGTGAGCCTGCTGCTGGATTTTAACTTTGTGGACTGCATTTAAGTCACTCTCCCTTCTCCAAGTCAGAGGCATCTTGCTTTTCACTATTTGAAATTATGGAAGGGGAGACACTGGCCAACTATTTCCTTTTTATCTCTCCCATGTTTTCTGAATCTTTTCTCTTCCTTCCACTGTAGGCCATTCACTGTAACTTCTCATCTGATGTCATTAACTCTTGGGAAGGCAGTGTGGTATGTGAACAGCCATTCCAACCTGTGCATTTGTAGGGGATGAAGACTGCAGGATCTTAGCCTTCATTATGCTTTGCCTCTCCATATTACATGTTTTTCAAATTCATCATCAATTTAATTTAGATAATAACCTCTTTACAATACTACATTTTAAATTATGAACTCATTCCTGTACATTTTATTTCCCCAAACACTGTATTTTATTGAAAAAGTTAGCTTTATTTGACGGGTTATTCTGTTGTTTGGAGATTCTAGTAATGTAACTCCAGGGTTTACAATTCATTGAAAAACATGTATCACATATAAATTAAGATCTAACTGATAAATATAGTTTGTATTCTCCAGTAAGAAGCCTCATGTGAATTCAGTCAATTGTTTTCTTCTAGGTGCTAAATTATAACACTAATCATAGTATTGATGGCTAGAAATGACTGCTGAGAAGCAACCCTAGGAAATATCATTATGATTTAGAATATGATTACCTGAAATACAGTGTTCTAGGAAAACTTAAAATAATGGAACCTGGAAATTGATGGGGTTTAGTCTTCTCTGTATTTTATATATGAAAGTTAAAGAGATATGATGAATGTTGAATTTTTTATGGCTAATGATTTAATTCCTAAAAATAAAAGGTCCAAGGACTGTCCCATAGGTAAAATATTAATTTTAGCAATGCTATTACAAGAAAGTCAGATGGCTTTTCCTTTTGCATCTCTGTAGCCACACCTCAATGATCAATAACAATGTAAGTTCTGAATAAAGGCTCAGATCTTCCATTTGTCTTTTCAGAAGTAAATGAACTTCAGAGTACTGATTTATGGAAAAATAAATGCATTGGGTAATGATCAACAGGACCCCACTTTATCTCTTTCCCTCAGAGGAAAGGGACCATGCATTCTCTGATGAGGCCAGAGTTTGACTTTCTCTTTTTCCTCCCTTTCTCAAGCCTACATGCATTTCTCGACCACTGTGACCCATTTAGAAGTCTTTTCCATCTAAATTTGTCTGTATTGCATGCATACATGTAATTATTTTTTGTATAGACAGTTATAATATAATATATAATTATATATAATAATATAATATAATATAAGAGTACAGACAATCATAGTTTAAAGGAGTAAAAATAATAAAATAAATATTAAACTTGTAGAAAAGGTAATAGAGTAAGTAAAATAAGCCATGTTAAGATGGAATGTAACAGAGTATCTGGATTATGTATATTAGTGTGCTTTCTTTGAATTTTTTGATTGAGAATGAGCTAAGTACAGAGAGATATTTCATTGTATAGGCTGCTAAGCTAAACCAACATATATACTTTAAAGGTATCTTCACTTCAAAATTTGGGTCTAAGGCTATGTTCCTTTGGAAAAGAGGGTCTTCTTTTGGTTCCACATAGGATTAGAACCTGTGAATTTCTTCCAGACTAACATGGTTTGATGGACCAAGATTCCCCAAAAGGTCTCTGTAAACTCCCCAAAAGAATATATATAATAGTCAAGCTTGCGGTATATACCCATTCATACCACAAGAACATATGCTCTTCTATGTTCACACCAGTCAGAATAGCTATTATCAAAAAACAAATTATAATTCTGGCAAGGATTTGGGAAAGGGACTCTTATTTTTATTGGTAGGAGTATAAACCAATGTGGCCTTTCTGGAAATCAACATTTTTAAGAATGTGAAAATAGGTCTGCTGAACCATCTCTACCACTCCTGGTAACATACTCAAAGTTCTGTATTCTCATATACTGATACTTGTCCAACAATGTTCATTAATGCTCTATTACAATAGCCAGGAAATGAAACCAGTCCAGATATCAATCAGTAGATAAATGGATAATGAAGTGAGGTCAATATACATATTCAAATTTTATTGAGTTGAAAGAAAAATGAAAATTTCAGGAAAATAGACAGAACTGAAAAAAAATCATAGAATGAGGTGACCAGGGCCAAATAGACAAAAAAATAAATAAAATAAATCTAAGAATATAGCCATTATCACTGAAAGGTGCTAAGTCCTATAGACCAAAAAGTTTATCCAATGTTCTCTGAAACATCACTTCTTTTTGCTGAAGTGGCAAAATATTTTTATATTATTTAAGGACAGCTCTGGTTGTTGGATAGGGGATAATTTGCAGTGAATACAGAAGTAGAGATAGAGATAGGAGTTCAAAAATCCTTGAGACAGTCTACAGTAAGACATAAAACTGAATTTACATTGGTAATGGGAAATATGGAGACAAGTAGAACACTGTGTGTGTGAGCATCCATGTTTACTTACTGTACCAAGGCCATTTAATCTGGCTGCAAGGAATTAAATCAGGCCAATTGGAGTGGCCACAACACAACCCAAGCTGTGCCAATTTTATTGAGAGCAATCAGAGTTTTAATACCTTTAAACAGAATATAATGGCCATTGCCAGGATCAATACAACTGTAGTTTCCAGGATACAGTGAAGTTTGAAAGTCATGCAAGGTACAAAAGAGTAATTTTTAAGACCAACTGTCCTGTCAAGTTTCTATAGTTCTTGACTACTAAGAGATCATAGAGAGAATATCCTGAACACTTCAGGGCCTGAGGTGGGTGCATCAGTCTCTCGAGTGCTGGAAGGTACATTGTGACCCAGGAGTCATGGACCTGAAAAACCTATGACACAGGCAGCTATGCCAGGCCAACCCCATGGTTCCCTGTACCTGTGGGCATATGCTTTGAGGTTAAAACTGATGATTTAGCAAGTACTGATAAAAGAGGAGCTAATGGGTTTAAAAGGAAGTCGCTATATAGAGCACTTCCCTTTATGGTTGGACCATAGTGAAGTGTAAAATTGCTTGTTGGCAGGGGTAGGCCAAGGGGCCAAGATTAGAGTGGGCATGGGGTAATGTTTACTATTGGATGGAAATTCTGAAGGACCTGTAAGTCTGTCAGATGTGTGACTCAAGAAACAGCTGTCTGCACTAAGGTGGCTCTGGGCTGGTCACTTAGATTTAGAAGTCAGCATTAAACAGGTGGGTTGTAAAGCCAATGTACAGTCAGTCTGTTTTGTAATGCTATCATATAGTACCAGAGATAGCATAATTTATAAAGTACTGAAATTTATTATCTCATTAGAGACTGGGAAATCCAAGACCAAAGTATCTTTTAATGAGGGCCTTCCTCATGTATTTTCACATGGCAGGAGATGAAAGTGGACATTTGACAGGCCTTAATCCCCATTTCAGGAGAGGAGACTTCACAAACCTATAGCATCACATAACACTTGAATTTTAGAGAGGTCACATTTGAATACAACAAGAACAAATGGCATTATCTAAAAGAAGAATGTCTAAGGGGAGGTGAGAACCTAGAAGGATGTTCTGTAAAGAAGGAAATGAATGCCTGAGGATGTTAAGTACAAAAAAAATGTATGGAGGCAAAAATCTAGAAAAGCAAGCTTCAGGAAGGATGAAGTGAACGGCTTCTCCAGATAGTCTGAGAGACCTAGGAGGTAAGGGCCCCAAACGAGCACTGAGCTTAGAAACATAAAGGCTATGGATGACTTCTGTTATATGGAGAGGGACCCTTGTTTGTCCCAGCCGTCTGGCTAGCTTACACCCAAAATAACCACACAGAAACTGTATTATTAAAACACTGATTGGCTATTAGCTCTAATTTCTTATTGGCTAACTCTTACATATTACTTTAACCCATCTCCATTAATCTGTGTATTGTCACATGGCAGGGACTTACTGGAGATTCTAACCAGTGTCCATTTCGGGCAGAGAATCCATGGCTTCTCTAACTCTGCCCTTCCTCCTCCCAGCATTCAGTTCTGTTTTCTCTTCCTACCTATCTTCTGCCCTATTAACTAGGCCAAGGCACTTTCTTTATTCATTAACCAATGAAAGCAACACACAAACAGAAAGAACTCATTTTTCAGGGCCCTGTGTCAGAATTTGTATTGACACAGATTTATAGATGATTAGCTAAAACCAGAATTTTAAGATCTGCATGTTAATCTTCAGTAGAGTGAGTAGGGTGTACTCAGCTCCACTGCTACCCACAAGAATGAGACCTGTAAGGGTGATGGTGGCTCCTGAGTTGATGGACTGTGGACTGTCAGTTCAATGGAACCTCTGCTCAGAAATTTCACTCTTGTCTTCTAGTTTCCTCGTCAGTACAGATTTGGGTTGAAGTTCAAACAAGGGGTGGGCAATGGGGAACATGAAAAATGGTGGAGTTCTGTTTGAGTGTCATGACTAGTGCAGGACTTTCCGCTTGGTTAGGAAACAGTTCTGTCTCCGTAAGTGCGGAGCTGTGAGGGTCCAGTGTGGCTGGAGGCTGCTCATTCGTTCCCAACTGCCTAGACCCGAAATAATTACACAGAAGCTATATTATTTAAAACACTGCTTTGGCCAATAGCTTAAGCATATTGCTAGGTAGTTCTTACATCTTAAATTAACCCATTTCTATTAATCTGTGTATCGCCACTTGGTTGTGGCCTATCAGTAAGGTTTCTCCAGCGTCTGTCTCCTGCAGCGGCTCCATGCCTTCTCCCCAAATCCACCTCGTCTCTCTCTCTCTCCATCTCTGTTTGTATTTCCCACCTGGGTTTACTCTGTTAAGCTATTGGCCAAAAGCAGCTTTATTCATTAACCAATAAATGCAACACATGTACAGAAGGACTTCCCAGTATCAGTCCACATTCTTCTGGACCATGGCTATAGCTGCTTCTGAGTGCGTGGCTGTCTGAACACAGGAAGAACCTCCATAGATGGCCCTGTATGGACCATGAACCCTGGAGACTCTCCCTTTTCAAGAAAACATGTTTCAATGAATTTACAACTGTGTATCATGGAAGGTACAGTGAGCAGCTGCTGGCCTTTTCCTGAGACTCACTCTAGGCATCACGTCTATTGGGCTTACACAAAGTGAATGGCTTTTTTCTTTGTTTGGGTTATTTTGTTCTGGTGTTTTGAAACAGAGTCTCACGATGTAGTTCTGGCTGGCATGGGACTCATGCAGAGCCTCAGGTCTCTCTGCCTCTGAATTCAAGGCAAGTTCTACCATACTTGGGCACATAGCTTCTTTTGAGTGATGCGCCTCTTCTTAGCAACCATCCTCTGCATAATCCCAGCTTCCAGACCACCTCTTTTCTGATGAGAGGGCTTTTCCAAATTGTTTTGCGCTCCTTTTTTCCTCTCTTGACTCTCACTATAAAACTGGCTTCAAATGGCCATCAGAAACCATCCTATGGCACAAATGCATGGTGTCTTAGAATTTTAGCCACCCAATTAATTAGCCCATTAGTTTGGAATTCAGTCTCATTTATGGCATGGATAAAATGTAGATAAAGCATTTTCTAGAATATAACAGAAATGACCTCAGGTCCAATTTCCAGTGTAATTCTCACAAGAACTTTTACTATCCCCATGTCTATCAGTATTCTGGTCTTCTGAGTTCCCACCAGAACCACCCATTGAGCTTTGGTTACAATACTCAAAACCTTCTCTCGTGTGCACATCCAAACTCTTCCATGTTCCCCACACAAACTAGTTCTTAAGGCCTAAGAATCCTCTATCAGGCGTGGTCACAGCAAGAACCCCATTCTTCGACATAGTCTCTGTGATCAAAATTTCTTTCATGAGTAACCTAGAGAGGAATTCGTTTCTTTGGCTTACTGTTCATTGTGGCCAGGAGACAGGCAATGTAAGTATTTCACATCAGGGCAGCCAGCAAGCAGATCAAAGGGACACATGAAGAAAGTAAAGGAATGGAATAAAATGTCCCAAAGGTCCTGTCTCCTGTGACATTAGTTGTCCACTAGATTCACCTCTTGGATTTTCTAAAACCTTTCAAAATTGTCTCACAAGCTGGAGAAGGACCGTTATCCACATAAGCCTTCTGCAGGGGCACACTTCATATATGAGCAGTAATGGTTGGATTACAGTTTGTCCATGTGATACGAACCATGCTACAAAATATTGTCCAGGGTCAGATTGTTTCTCTGTGAGGGAGAGATTAGTTGGCCAGAGCCCAAATAAATACTTTTTCATAAGTATTTTATATAATCATTTGAATACAAAGTTTAAGAAAGTCCCTGGAGTTCACATTGAATGGATGAGCGTGATTCTTCATTTTCCTATTAAAATGATAATGCTTCCTGGAACGTTAATAAAAATACGTTCTCTAGCAAGACAGCCTGCCTGCTTGATTGCATAATTGATTCACAGCTAAGGTTAAAATCCCGTCATTAAAATGACAGCTCGAGGTGAAGGCTATTAGTTGAGGGTAAAAGCTGTTGGGATGGGTGCATTTGCGCTGTCTTCAGGAGCACTGTCTAATGGCTTGCCTTCAGACGTAAAGGAAACAGGCCCAGAGTGCATTTTTGTTCCCTGATTTCCACTCCCTCAAGATGAAGAAAAATATTTTTCTAAGCTGAAGTATTACCAAATTTTTAGAAATATACAAGATTGGTAGATCTGAATGGGATGAAGCAATGTTTGTCCTGTAAATGTTGAATAGATTACAAGAAACTTCTTTCTGAAACATTAGGTCTTGTGTGAGAGGGCTGTTTCCTATAAAAGTCAAGGATGAGAACTATGAATATTTGGCTCCTCTATTTAAGAATACATTTTATCTGTCTGACTTTCTGAAAGTCTTTTATTTTAAAAGGTAAATTTATGTATACATGGATTATTTTTTGTGGTTGCTTTTGTTTTTGATTTTTTTGAGACAGTATTTCTCTGTGTAACAGTTCTAGCTATCCAGGGAACTAGCTTTTGTAGACAAGGCTGGACTCGAACTCACAGAGATTCACCTGCCTCTGCCTCCCAAGTGCTGGGTTTAAAGGCATGAACCACTATTGCCCAGCTATGGATTCTTTAGATTAGAGAGAAGTTTGCTTTTCCAGTTAGCAGAAGGGAAGGTGATATAATGCAACTTGTCTGATGCAGGGTAGCTGAGTTTGGAATGAACTCAAACTCATATTGATTTCATCCCAGAGTGGTTTGATCTTTCTGGGGCTCAGCTGATCAAATCAACTGGTTATTTATTGCTCATTTTTTAAAGGAACGTTGACGCTGAGTACTATACTTTGGTTTTAACCTCTGTGACCTTTCTGTTTCTTACCTATAGTTTGGAAGAACTGAAGTGATTGATAATACTTTGAATCCTGATTTTGTAAGAAAATTTATTCTGGACTATTTCTTTGAAGAAAGAGAGAATCTTCGTTTTGACTTGTAAGTTCTCCTATGACATGACATTCTAAACATGGTTTTTAGAGACTACCTGAGTAGCACAGTCTGGACTGAGTCGATTGCCCTGAGTACCTGGCTGTTCCATTGGAAGGCAGCTTTACGCTGTTCAGTCAGAAGCTGAAGCGCAGTACTGAATATCACTTTCCCTTTTTTAATCCTGTTTTTGAAATATGATTTGAATAGGTTAGTGGACAGCTTAGTCATGTTGGGGAATTCGGGCGAGTTTTCTCTCAAACCTACCTATACTCCAGTGGGCTCCTTCAAGCTCAGAGTACTTTAAGAGAACATATCCAGCTTAATGGCTAGTGACAGATGACTCACTTCTCCCCATGGCCTGCTAGCCTAGCAATGTATGTGTCTGCCGCATGATGACTTCCCTTGAGCCCTTGATACTTCATTGATATATATGACTTGTTTCTTAGAAGTTTTGTGCATTGATGTTTTGCCTGATGAGGGTGTCGGGTACCCTTAAACTGGAGGCACAGACAGTCATGAGCTGCCAAGTGGGTGCTGGGCCTAAGGTGATAGAACTAGCATTTTTTGTGTATTTTACATATTTTTCTATATTGATATTGAATCAAGCATATTAAAGAACTATTTACCAAGGTCAACTTCCTATTCACAGAAAGCATGGAGTCAATTTTTTACTCTGTGTGATATATAATGTTTGCTTTATATATCAAAATAATGCTTGTGAATATCAAAAATATTTTAAGAGGTTAATGCTTTTTAAATCATTGAAACAATCGTGTAAACCTATTGGAACTTAAGAATACTTTTCCATAACAAAAAATGGCACCTTATTTGGAAGAATATTAATTTCCCTCCTAATATAAAATAAGTTCTCTATTGTTAGTAATTGTATTTATTTTACTCTGAAATCTGTGTAACATATAAGCATATATAATATATTTCAGAATATATGAAAAACATGCAAAGAATCTGTAATGCTTTCTTTAAAAGGTACCAGATATTCATCAGATTTAGCAAACAAAATTTACTATGTTCACGTTAGGTTTTTATTTCCACAAAACTTCTCTCCAAATAATCAAATGAGGGTGGTGAGAGAGAAAGTGGAGAGAAACAGTGACTTCTCCCTCGACCACGGAGGCTGCAGTGTTGTTAGCACCCAGTGAAGACCCTGTGAGCATGGCTCACTGCCCAAGTTGCCCAGAGCTTACCGCAAATGGTTCTGAGATGTTTCTTCTTCTCTCATGGTGCCCCCTTAACTTTTCCACTTTGCCTTTATTCTAAAACCAGTCACCCTTTCCTGATTCTTTGCTGTTTCCCTTTTCTTTCTCCTTTCCGTATCCATCTACATTACTCTTTTTCACTTAAAAGTAGTAAGTATTTATTATAAATGTAAAATAACGCAACAACTTGAAAAGCAAGAATTCTATTATTCCAATTTAAAAAGCTGTAATTGGTTCACTGTGTCAGTCATCAGAGATCAGTTAAATATTGATATGTATGTGGGAATGGAAGCAAATTTTTCAGATATTTTCTTCTGTCCAAATTTCCACACACTTTTTTCTATGCCACAGAATAGCTGTATATTTCATTTATTCTTAGGGTTACATATTTTTTTTTGTTGTAAGAATAGAATGCATTTTACCATTTATTGATGTTTTTTTCCACTGACTCTTTTGCTATAGGTAACCTGGAGCAGTATACCTGATTGCAATGGAGTGGGCCTCTTATTATTGCTCTGATTTGCATTTTTGAACATAAAGTATTAGAGTCAAATTTCAGTATGAAAGGAAGCACACAAGACCACCCATTCTGTGTTCTGACTTGTTGAAACTACCCTGGGGATGTACCATCTTTGTTCTTTCTCTGAACTGTTGTTTTTTGTAGCTCTGGCTGTTTGAATCATTTCCCTGGGGTTCTGGTTGCTGTCTGCTAACAGGTACCCTTCACCCTTGCAGGTGACAGCTTACACGGTTTCTCCTCTACTGTCACACTTTATCCCCTTTACTTACCCAGTACCCATTACTGTGACTGTTTCAGAAAGCAGTTATGGCAGTGTGACAGGAAGTAGGAAGGAACTAAGGCAGGCTGGCCATACATTGTTACTTCAACTTCCTAGACATTACAGGTCTTATAGAAACCAAATAATCCTTGAGCCACAAAGATGCTCTGTAATACTAATTAATAGCACTTCATTAAAATGTCAGGATCTTTTCTGTTTTTTTTTTTTCAAAAAAGAAAGCAAACTATCTTCAAGTAACATCTCAATTTTATATATTTGAATAACTAAAACAAGGAGGGCTAGAAAGCGTTAACTGCAGATCTCAAAGAAAGCAATGCACACATTCTCTCAGTTCCTATGCCTTTCTAATGGCATTTAATTCTGTTGATTCATTTTACTGAAATGTCTCATATAATACTTTCAATTTGATAGTAGGCTGTTTTCTACACTGTGACTTTTATCAAGTAAATCAAACAGGGAAGACTTCATTAATTACATATATATATATATATGTGTGTGTGTGTGTGTGTGTGTGTGTGTATAACACACATGACTGACTTAAAAATTCTCATCTAAGTGGATTGTTTGTAAATAAAAAAGTATGTTAATTTTAGAAAATTTAAAAAAATAATGAACTGAAATAAAGTATCCTAGGAAAAATCAAGTGTGGTCCTCAACTCCCATTACCCAGACAGCTGAGAAGACTCCATTCAATGCACTGACACCAGCAGCTGTTTGAAGATAACCTTTCTTAGCACAACATTGTGTGATGGCCAGCAAATGATTGCAAGGATTATCCCCCCACCCCCATAGCACACTGGTGTGAAGTGTCCAGCCATCATCTTCCCCATAGCACACTGGTGTGAAGTGTCCAGCCATCATCCTCCCCATAGCACACCGGTGTGAAGTGGGCAGCTATCATCCTCCCCATAGCACACCAGTGTTAAGTGACCAGCCACCATCTTCCCATAGCACACTGATATGAAGTGGCCAGCCATCATCTTCCCCATAGCACACCAGTGTGAAGTGGCTAGCCACCATCTTCCCCATAGCACACTGGTGTGAAGTTGCCAGTCATCATCCTCCCCATAGCACACTGGTGTGAAGTGGGCAGCCATCATACATCCATAGCACACTGGTATTAAATAACCAGCTAATAACTGCAAATGGCTTTTTGAATTGTTTTGGGTTTAGTTGATGTAGTCTTATTGCTGTGACAAAATATCTTAGAAAGCAATTAAGGGAGAAGGGATTTTTTTGGCTCATAATTCAGAGGAATGCTGTCTGTCTTCATATGGATGGCAAGTTAGCACAAACAGTTTGGTCTCTGATGATGGCCAGAAGCAGAGACAGGAAGTTCTCACCTGTAGTTTCCCTTTTACTCTTGACTTTAGTTCAGGGTCCCATGCCATGGAATCAGGCCCCACACATTCAGGACGGATCTTCTTACCTCCTGGCTTAAGCCTGAGTAGAAACTCTCAGAAGCACATGCTGAGGTGTGGCCCCTAGGTGACTGCAAGTTCAGATTGAGGAGTCACCAGCACAGCTGACTGCACAGAATCAGATAAAGACAACTAAAGCACAGCTCTGAGCATCTGTTCTCTAGGACACCATGGAGGAATTCTTGCTTCGTGTGGTGGAGTTCCTGGATTCAGTGCCCAGCACCACAAAAGAAAGTGTGTTGTCTCAACAATGGGATGTCATGGAACACGGTTCAATTTTTCAGTTCGTCGAGAAAATGTAGAAGAAAGGGAAGGAAAGATGGATAAAGATAGAGTAAGATGAATGATAGGTAGCTAGATAGATAAATAGGCAGATGATAGACAGACAGACATACAGACAGGCAGAGAGAGAGACAGACAGACAGATAGAGCCTGGCTGTATTCCTGATGCCACTGGCCCATATTGTCAACATTCTAATTATGTGCCTTTTGCTGTTCTGATTGTGATGGGCCTTTTATATGTACCTAATATTTATCAGTTGTGCATCATAGAATCCCCTTGTTTCTATGATGTGTGTAAAGCTTTTCTATTAATTTTTATTATTTCCAGTACCCTAATAATACAGTTGTCTCACAAATACACTGTTGGTGTAAATGGAAACTCTATTGTTGGTAGAAAAGACTGTCTGTACCACAGTGACTCTGAGTAAGACATGGAAGTGCCCAGTCACTGTGTGGGATGTGCCAGGGTGTAGGAAAGAGGGGATAGGATCCGTTCTGTTCTTTCATTCCCATGGAGCCTGAAACCCCAAAAGAGATTCATGAGTATAATTTGACTGGCCCAGTAAAATATTTCTTGATTAGTTAGATAGTGGTAATTATGAAATATCTAACATTAACACTCCCTTGTGTTGAAGGACTTCAACATTTTTGTGGGACAAATAAATCATTTTATTTGTTCTTATTGTTCCAATGTGTCCATTCTGATCTTCTCCACTGGGTAAGGACAATGTAAAGTTCTAATTTCATGGACTTTCAACCACTTTTGTTTAGTAGAACCATCTTATTTGTTTGTCAGGGCTCTTTACTTTTAAGCATTCTTTACTTTCTCTCCTCTCATTTGTTCCAGGATTTCCAAGGCAGAAAGAAGCCCAGGAAGGGAGAGGGTGTTGGTAGTTAGAGATGTGGGCTTTAACCCTCCCTAAAAAATCTAGAGTTTCCCCAAGCACCAGCCTAGGAACACTGAAACCCTCTTGTTCTTCTCCTAGTGAGTGACCCAGAATGAAGCAGTCTCAGCTCACAGAAAGCACTTCCTAACACTTTTCCTGATGTTCTCCTTTACTGGTGCCTTACAGGTGGGCATGCCATCTCTGGCTAGGCAAACTTTGTCTTCTCTAACTGCAACCCGTGATCTCGGAGAGTAAAAAAAAAAACTCCCCTTCTCTCCTTTAATCCTTCTCAGGAGGGAATGGTCTGTCCCTTTAAGAATTCTAGACTGGTCACTAGTTACTAGACTGGTCATCGGGCTGTGTACTGGTTTGTCTCTATCAGTAGCTCTTGAGCTGTGCATCATAGGATACTTAGAATAAGATTCCACTTTGGATGATAGCTACAATTCTATAAATATAGAAATAACTGTAGCCAATATCTGCTCCTCTTTGTTAGAAATGTAACTTTTAAGTTTCACTCAA
Organism: Bramus lutescens; assembly: GCA_001685075.1. NCBI lineage: Eukaryota > Metazoa > Chordata > Mammalia > Rodentia > Cricetidae > Bramus > Bramus lutescens. The sequence goes on from LOEQ01005133.1 coordinate 49,540, forward strand.
GTGAGAGATTGTCAGTTTATCTTTCTCACCTATCTTTCTTCACAGAAGAAAGCATCCTCGTCAATGATAGGAAGAAAGAGAAACGGGAAGTGCTGCATTGTATGCTCATTCTGCCCAGTGTAAGCATTATGCCCAACGTACCCAGTGCGCTCAGTATGCCCTGTATTTCTGAAAGTTCATGACTCTCATTGGCATTCTGGGATTAAAAGCAACACTGGACACACTGGCTGTGTTAGGTAAAGTGACTATAATGTGTACACTGGGCCCACAGGCACACTGGTACACTCAGTGGACTCGCCTTTTCTTCCTTTTTCCTACCATTAACGAAAATGTTTTGTTTTTCGCAAAGATTCTACTGGGGTGAGAGAAAACTTGAACCTTAAAAGGTGGCCGTGATTTTTGGTAAGAAGTTATGCATGAGCATGAAAGGGTTTGGTTTAGACAAGGACTAGTGTCAGGACAATATTCTCTGATGAAAGAGTCTGGAACACTGAGGTTATTTTGGCCATGTCCATAAACTCCAGTTCATGGCATCATTCTGGATTCTCTCTAGGAGATCATCCATGTCCAGTAGTGACTGGTTAAAACCAAAGCTTATCATATTCCCATGTAAATTCCTGTTTACAAAATTTGTTTCTGTTTACATAAAAACACAACTTCCCTAAGTCCTGTGATGGGGAAAAGTAGATTCTCTTGCTCCAGTGAGTTTTCGCCCTTTAACGGTCACATCTAAGCTATTAGATAAGAATTATAATGTGTATAATATGCATAGCCTGTTAACAAGACCTGCTTACGTTTGATATCCAGAGAAGAGTCCTCCATTTTAAAGAGATTTTGAAGTTGCTTGAGAGGCGCTGGAATACCACTGATTCAAAGAAAAGATTAATTTGTAACTTCTCAACAATGGGATTTATAGACTTTTGGTTATGTAGAATTCAACTGACCCAAAACTCTCAATTATATCATTGGATTATTTTGAAATTAAAAATGTGTTACTTTTAATGTCCCATTGGTTTATGTTCAAATTAAATTTTATGTTTGTGTGTTCTAGGAAACATTTTTAGCTGTATTTTGTAGAAATAATTTGAATTTTACACTTTAATTTTTCAGATATGATGTTGATTCAAAGAGTCCCAATTTATCCAAACATGTAAGTTCATATTTTTATTATTATATATGTTTTATGGTTATTTGTTACTATATTTATGCTCATTTGATAATTTAAAAATTATACGCCCAGACTATTGATGTGATATGATTTTCATAAAAAGTAATATTTTTAAGGAATGCTGAAATCCTATTTAGAAGGAACTTTTTGAAAGAAAGTACCTTCAATAGATACAATAGGTCAGTGTTTCTATTTCATTTATTTAAGAAGTGGGTCTATTGTATATCAGGTTGGGCACACTGCAACAGTGAACCAGGTTGTTCTCGTTGACTCCACTTCGGAGACATTGGGAAGTACATGGGTTCCAGGCAGAGCCATGCCCTGCTCCCCTAGATGTTCACCAGAATTTCCTTTCATGCTGGTTTATTAAGAGTGTAAGGCATTCTCATCCTCAGGTCAAGATGTGCCCGTTTCCCCAGTCTCCATTCTCCAGACCGTAACTAAGAAGATGAGAGGGAGGTACTCAGGCAAATCCTAATTTATCTGCTCATTATTGACATGAAAGACTAAAATTAGATTAAACCAAGGAACAAGGCCAATTGGCTGTGTTTCTGCTGCTGTGGTAGATAAAATGTCTTGACAAACAGCGAGGTAGAGGAGACGGGCTTGTTTTGACTTGCAGCTCTATAGGGAATGGGAAGAGCTGGCAGCAGGAGCCTGAAGCAGGCTGAGCAGCCAGGAAGTGAGTGATTGATCACATTACACCCACACACCAGGAGAGAGGGGGAGTGGATACCAAACTGTGGAATGCTGGTGGCTGTTAGGGTGCAGCAAACTTATGAAAAGAGGTCAGTGGGGCTCAAAGTGAAATTTGAATTCACCCAGGTAGATTAGCAGCCCATAGCGGGAAGGCAGCTAGATGCATTCTTTGTTGAGTGCTATAAATAGAGTAGTTGAGCATATGATACCCATTGTAGCGTAGAGAGAGGGTGTGTGATTCAAAGGAAAGAGAAAGTTAGGAGCCAATCACAATCTAAAAGACAGATTTGGGTAGTTAAAACATCACTTTCTTTAGTTCACAAAATGAGGTATGAAATTTAATTGTGTAATAAAGAACAGAGTGAAATCATGTTAAGAAATATGAAGAGAACCATCTAAGTGGTGACTTTTCTATAAGTTGAAAAAGTTCTGTAATATTCTGTTTCCTTCCCATCAGTAAGGGTCATTGTAGTGGTCATGCTATGAGCTTTTTATGATGGGTGTGTAGCATTGTGATGGGGCAGCGAGGATGTGCTGCTCTTTATAATGAGTTCATAGTGTTTTGCCTTTGTATTGGGAATGTGCTGTTCTCAATTATAGGTTCATAGCATTGTGCCTGGGCCTTGTGAATGTTTTCAGTCTATGAAAGGCTCACAGTATCATGACTGGACATTGTGATTGTGTCGTTTTCTTTGATGGGTTCATAGCTTTGTGACTGGGCATTGAGAATGTATGTGTTTGCATAGCTTGCTAGTGTAAATTTTCTAAATATTCTTGGAAGAACCAGGAAAAGAATCATAGCTTCTAGCCTTGGTTGTTTTGTTAGGAAGAAGGAGTAAAATCTACTCATTCACATGGACCAGGATCATCCCAAAGATGTGAGGCAAAGCTTGGCTTTCTGGTCAGATGCTGGGAACTGGAGAGTGGGTGGGGACAAGCACTGTTTTCTCTCTTCTTCCCTGTCCCTCTGAGGACACATGATCATTTTATTCATTACCTTTTCTAAGCTTCCATTCTCCAATGACCATATGTCTGTGTTTAGCCATTATCATATTACATGGGAAAGAGGCCTCCCTTCCTTTTATTGGGCACAGATTGAGTTACCATTTACCTGGAAAATAATTTCTGCATTTCTTGATTGTTAGTTTGTTTTAGTACACACTACTCTTCAGAGATGTATGTAATACCTGAGCAGTTAGAGACATGACCATGGCGATGAATTCTTGGAGTATTTGTACAAAGGTGCTAAAATGTAGTCCTTATCATGGTATATGCCTTGCATTCAAAGAAGAAAATGTATAGTACCTCAGACATGACTGAGTATATCTTCCTTCAATAAACAGGGATAATAGACATTATGATATAATATAAAATATATGCCTTCTAAAACGTGTGGTTGAATATATTTTTTCAAATGTTTATTTTGCAGAAAAAAATGTGTTTCTACCTCCTTACAAAATGACTTCATACTTCTCTCATCCCAAAATGCTTTGTGGGATCGAAAAGATGACTTGGCACTTAAGAGTATCTACTACTCTTGCAAAGGAACTGATTTCTGTTCCCAGCACTCACATTGGGTGGCTCACCACCCATTGTAACTCCAGCTCCTTGGGGATCAAGGTCCTTTGTTCTCTGTGGCGCCTGTACTCACATGCGCATACCTCCACACAGATACATACATGCATACATACATACAGACAGACAGACATGTCATTAAAATTGGTATTTTCTAAAATTCTCATTTTAATTTGATACTTCTTTACCCACATAGATCGTCTTCTACCCTCTGTTTCTCATCATTCATCTTTACTGGACATCCTGGATTCCACCCTGATTTCTTTCTTTACTTTGCTCTTTACAGCTAACTTGATTCTAGTTTTTATTTCTAAAACTACTCTGATGTGATCAAGATAGTGACCACTTACTTCCCAGTTGTCATTGCATGCATCCTTATTCTTCTGTGCAGAACTCACCCTTATCTACAAGGAAATACTTATTTCCCCTAACCTGCATGGGAAGGGAATCTTCCCCTCTAGGCTCATCAAAATCTAAAGTTTCTCTTCTGCTTTCCAGGTCTTAATATCAACGTCTTTCATTTCTTGTTTTTTTAATTTTTATCTCAGCTCACTGTGTAAAAGTTTCTTCAGGATAGCACTCACATTTCTATGCCTTATGAGATTTTGGAGTGCCTGATTTTGAACTCACAAACAAACCAAATATTCAATTGCATGTTAAATATTGTCCAGTAGATATTCTCCTGAAATCTAAAATTAAATGCCTATAGTCTATTATCTTTCTGGTGATGTCTCTATTCCCTGGGAACCTAATTCCTTCTCAATTCTCTTACAGTTTTAGTGTGCCGTTAAAATCTTTCCAACTAATACACATTTGGCAAATGTTCAGTCTTGGTCATGCCAAAGGAATTCTTTCTGTCTTATTGCCTTTCTTGCTGGTTCTCTTTACCTTTGTCCTTAAATACTGTATAGCCTCTTATATTCCCCACAGCTCATATTATCTAAATAGTCTTCATTACTATATAATATATTCAAAATATATTCTGGGGCCAGCAGATGGTTCAGTAAGTAAAGGTGCTTGCTGTTAGCCTGATACCTTGAGTTTGCTGCCTAGTACCCACATCTTTAAGGAAAGAATCAACTCCCACAGATTTTCTTCAGATCTCCACCCATGACCTCCACACATGCACACCCAAGCACATACACATGATTACACATCACACAAAAAGAAATGCAAATGCATGAGCACACGTGTACGCACACACAGAATAAGTTCAATTAAAAATTTAAAAACTATATTCCGTAGACAACACAAATGAGTCAATAAATGCCTGAGCTGCTGAGTGGGTAAGGCATGTCCAAAGCAGAAAGATAAGTAGGTTTGAATTATTATAAGAATTGCTAAGATGATTGCCTTGGGTTTCTTAGAAATTAATAATAATAAAAACTCTTATTTGAAAGCTTTGAAGTACAGATTTTAGGTAAAAAGCACATAAGGCCTCCAACCCCAAGCAGTTCATGACACATTTCGAAGATAAAAGGAGCCAATCAGCAAGCTAGGTCTATCCCCAGAGAGATTATCCCTTAATAGCAGAGTTGTCTACCTGCCAGCTGTGCAGAGTGCAATACAAATCAGAGTCCTTTAGAAAGTACATCTAAGTGCACAATCCCCATGTGGAGTGGACTCACTTATTTGTTTTTGCAAAAGGGATTTGGTAACAAATCATTTCTTGGAAACAGATTTTAAAATCTTTTGTTTTTAAATTTTAATTATTGATAATGTTGGAAGAACCTTCTTTTCAGGATGATTTTGTCTGGCATCTGATAGTTAAGGATTTGGGGTTATATATCTGTTATAGCAGAATGTGGTGGCACATACCTTTAATTCCAGCTCTCAGGAAGTAGAAGTGGGCAGATCTATCTGACATTAAGGCCAGATTGTTCTACATAGAAAGTTCCAGACTAGCCAAGGACACACAGTGAAATTCTAACCAAAAAACAAACAAACAAATAAAAAGTCATAATAGTATCAGGAGAAATAGAGATAAAAAGTAGACCTGTAGCCTTGGTTTAAAACATTATTATAAGAAACTCCAACAGAACTTGAATAAGTCTATCTGGCAGTTGAAAAGCTTCCAGAGAGGAAATAACTGGTTCTATGTGAAGGGTGATGAAATCCAGGTCTCATTTCATCATGTGATTGATTCTCATTATGGTTCTCTGGATTAATACTTTGCTAAAGTATTATCTTCCATAGATGTTAGGTATTGAGAATAAACTATAACATTCTCTAAGGCACTTGTGAGCCCAGTCATCTTAATATTGTTTGTAGAACTACATTCCATACTTTCATTTGCACAATTTATTTCAATCAGCTCAGCAATTCACAGAAGGGTTAAGAATAAGCTCATAGTTGGTGTGTGTAGCACAAATAATAAAAACCCAGAGGCAGATATTAGGGTTCAACCTGAAGATCAGAAAAGCAAAGCAGGCAGCCACTGGCTCTTACCTTTTTTTCAGACCAAAAATGGGTAATCCTACCTCCATGAATCCTCAGATTGAGACTGAGAGAGACCTGTCTACTCCCATCTTATACTCCTCTCTAGTGCTGGAATTAAAGGTATGCACCATCACTGCCCAGTCTCTATGGCTAACTAGTTTGGATGCTTGGAAATTGATTTTCAGGCAAGTGTTATTTATTAAAACACAAACAATATACCACTATATTTCCCATTTTTGTCCAAAATAAAAATGATATAACTAATATAAGAAAAATTAAATACAATAAGTATAATAACTATAATATATCTAGGCAATAAGTACATCAACAATGTCTAGTCCATTTGTTTGACAAATTCAGAGAAAACACTCCATTATCTATCCATGAGTTCAATGTCTTGTACGTAATTTACTTTCTTCATAACTTGTTTTCTGTGTCTGATGGAAAGGAAACTATAACTATCTAGTCTTCAACTCACTCAGAGACTGGATGGACAGTTGGCTGGTATTTATGGATAGTCATCCAAAGTTCCTCTGCAATATTGGGGCATCCATCTTCAGCCCAAAGGTTTATCATATCTGACAGACTTTTCTGTAAAGCAGGATATTCTGAAGGACTGTCCCATCTTGTCTTAACAATGTTTGCCGGTCACTCTCTTTTGTGTTCTAATTGTCTAATTAGGGCAACATACTGTCAGCAGTCAAGGCAAAGGCATTTTCTCACCCACTGCTTTACTTTTGCCACAAAGAAAGCAAATTCCATGTGGAGTTTGAGTCCATTATCTTCTCTGAACTACATTCATGCTTCCAGGAGCAGATATGTCTCATTATCATTAAAAAACTATATTATTAAAATGTATTCAGTGCCATATTCTGTATATCCCTGAAGTATTTGAAGATGACCTATCTATCTGAAGTTTATCTTTGTTTGACCTTGAAAACATACCTAATGTGGCTGCAAGTTTGATTATAATAGGTGATTAACTACTAAACTGCATTTCCTTATTATTCTAAAAAGTTGGTAATAATTTTCAAGGACTAGAAATTTACATTTTATTGCTGAGTTGTATAGATACAATACTTTGAACAAGAGTAGAAATGTAAGTACAGTATGTTCTAACAAAACTAATCTTAAGTTTGCAGCAATATACAAAATTGGTATACAATATACAAATATCCAATCCAATGTAAAACATTTAAAATGAGTAGTCACTTTTTAAAAGTAGATTCAATAATCTACCATTTTTCTTATCATATATTTATCCTCCTTTTTCTTTTCAAAACAAGGACCTTGAATCAAATTTCCCTTGTTTCACTTTTTCCTTAACTATTACCAATAATGACTTGTAAACAATCCCCCTAAACAATGACAAATATCCATAACCAAATGAAAGACCAAAAACTAACCACCCTACCACTTGGGAATGTGGGCATCGTGTTTTTAAATTGACTTGCTGCTCTCTGGGGGTGACAGCATCTTTAGGGAATCCTGAACAGAAAAATTTGGCTTAACTGTCAAGTCCTGTGAGTGGAAACTGTCTCTTATTGTCCAATCTCTGTGGAATGGGAAAGTGCAGGGTTTGTCTCAAGTCCTGGCTAGAGTAGTCTGTTAGGCTGGATCATCTCAGCAAGCCACCTCAAAATTGTTCTGAGCAGTTTGTATTCCCAAGCCAATCTTTAGGTGGTGTTTTTCAGCACAGTGGTGTTATCATAGTCCTGGAGGAATGGTTGTTGTGGGGCTCCATTCTCCTCCATATAACCATTAATATCATGACAAAAAGTTTAATATATAAATCTTATACCTTAAGAAAAGTTGTTAAAGAGTCAATATGGAAACAAAGGATTATGAGATTAATGGCAATAAAATGATCCTTAAATATTTGTTTTTATTTTGTTGCATATCAGGTGGCTCTTTTGACATGAGAGAGATTTTAGATTTCACTTTAATAAGCATGCTTGGGTTTAGAGAATGAAAGAGTCACACTCCAACTTCAAGCTCTTTGCCAGGGTTCTCAATTTTATCATTACTATTAGGTACTATAATTTCTGCTGGGTCTATTTTTGCCAATTGACGAATTCTCAATTTTTCTTTTAGAATCAACTCAGAGACATTTTCTACATAAGTCTTTTACTTTTTTGCTCAGTTTATGTGGCAAAAGTTTTATTCTAAGATTATATCTTCCCTTTGCATTAAAATTCCTGTAAGGGAATTTTTGGAGAGTAATATAACCAGAATGCAGTTAGGATTCAAATCCACAAGATCATCCACATGTGCCTTCTGTAATTTCTCTCCAATCAAAGCCAATTTTCTCTCATCTTCATCTGATATTTCCCTGGGAGTATTTAAATCCTTGTCACCATCTAAGGTTTTGTTTAAATGAAGCAGTTCATAAAATTTTCCCCCAGTAGTGCACCATAAATGGGAAGTGTCTCCTAGAAATCTTTGGAAGTCATTAAGAATCTGAAGTCTCTCTTGATTTGCAGATTTTGAGGTCTCATTTTTTGTAAGCTGATTCTATAGCCTAAATAATTAATAGAATCTCCTAGCTGTATTTTTTTCGGAGTAATTTGTAACCCCCAACAAGACAAAATTTTCTTATTCAAACTTTTTTTCTAAAAATCAGATTGTAAAATGTCATTTATGTAACGGTAAACTATAGATTCACGAAACTGCTTAGGATCATTTCGAATGGCCAACTTACAAAATATTGGCACAGGGTAGAGCTATTTAACATTCCCTGTAGGAGAAACTTTCATTGATAATTCTTATCAGGCTGAGAATTATTATAAATATGCACTGTGAAGGCAAATTTTTCTGTCTTTTTCTTGTAAAGGTATAGTGAAGAAGCAATCTTTCAAATTCATAGCTATAAGAGCCCATCCTTTAGGCAGTACAGAGGCAAAGAAATTCCAGACTGTAGAGAGTACATTGGCTGTATCACTTTATTAACAGCTCTTAGATTTATTGCCATTCTCTGCTTTCCAGATTTCTTTTTTTTTAATTTTTATTGTATTTATTTTTTTGAGACAGGATTTCTCTATAACTTTGGAGCCTGTCCAGGAACTAACTCTTGTATATCAGGCTGGCCTTAAACTCACATAGATCAACCTTTCATATTTCCTTTTAATAACAAATACAGAATTCCAAGGGCTGATTGATTCTTCAATATGCTGAGACTTTATTTGCTCCTGTACCAGCTGTTCTAAAGCCTGCACTTTCTTTGTTTTTAAAAGCCATTGCTTCACTCATACAGGTTTAGTTGTCTACCATTTTAAAGGTAGGGCTATTGGTGCCTTTGAAAGATTAGCAGTTGTTGTGCCCTGTTCTTGTACAACCCAAATGGTCAGTGACTATATTTTATATCTTATAGTATTTTTTTTCCAGAAACACATGTTGTTTTATGGTTTGTTTCTAAGACTGAGGGAATGTTAGTCTGAGTATTCCATTGTTGTAACAAATCACATCCCCACTAATTCATTGCTATTTTAGCCACATACAGTTTAATATCCCTCTCTGTCCTTCTGGTCCTATACATTTGACTCATCTCACACTTCATTTTACCTGAGATAAAGTTCTGATTCCTAAAAACTGAACATTTACATTGTGAAGAGGCTAATTTGGATAATTAATTCTGATTTATTATTTATCTAATAATTCTGATGAAGTTATTGTTACATCTGCACCTGTGTTTGCCAGACCTTTAATGACAATGTCATTTATTCATAATTTTAATTTGATCTTTATTCCTTTATAGAAGTTTGCCACAATACTGGCTTTATGGTTTCTCTTGAAGTTTCTGCTCTCTCTTCTTTGTTCTATTATGCAGAGCAGTATGGTTTCTAACAATAGATATTAGGTTCTTTAATTGCTCTGGGAAGGAAATTCCTCTATGATGGCAGGATATGACTGAACCAGGATTCGCATAGGGGCCTACAAGATGCCCCTCACAGAGTTTCTTGACAACAAAGGATTACCTGAATATTGCTCATTGACCTATATTCACTAGTCCAATGCCTGCCTTTGACACACCTTCCACATACTCCAGAAGGGAGGGGCATTCTGAATGTATTATTCTTAGAAAAAAAACATTGTTTCTATGAATGCCCTTTCTACAATTCCTTTTAAGGTGTCATTGTTTGCCACAATCATAACACTTGACATTTCAATTTTTCCTCACACCTCTGGAAATCACCTCTCTTACCCATACATCAATATGGGCATGAGGTTTGATATTAATTGTATCTCAAATCAATTCCTCCAAAAGTGATGACCTTGACATTAGTGGCCTAATTATTCTTTTACATAGAGAACTGTTGCTTTCAAAAGCCAGAGATTCAATTATTATTTATCTAGCTTCTGAATTGGTGTCATTTTATTTACTAATGAAATCAATATTTATAATAAATCTATAAAGGCTTCCTTTTGGTCCTGTATAACTTTAGTAAATGACTCAATTTTCTTTCCTATTTCTCCAATTCTTTCCCAAGCATTCAAAGCTGCTGCATGGCATAAATCCAGCATGTGGTCATCATATACAGATTGTCTTTCTACCACAGCATAATTTCCTTCTCCAGGACTTTGATCTTGGTAGACATCCAAACTTCTAGCTTTACTGTATTTTTTTCAGTAACCTTAGCCTCTTCTCTGAACCAGGTACTCCATTGTAATAGTGGACCAAGCTCTAAAAGAATTTTAATCAACTTTATCTAGTCGTTAGGGATAATTCTACTACAAACTGAAAATGAATTTAACATTTGCTTCACAAAAGCTAAATGCATGCCATATGAGACTATTGCTTCCTTGAATCTCCTTAAATCTAACACTGGTACAGGAATCCATTCAGCTCTTATTTTATCATTTGGCAATTCCTGTATGGTCACTGGGTATATTAAGGTTGGTTGTTTGAAAACCCTAGGCTGTTACTCTCTACACATATAATGCAATGTTAAAATTGGTTATCCATTAAATTTCTGTGTCTTAATTTAAACATCTATGTGATATGTTTTATTTAGTTTTTCTAAGGCCTGTATTTAGCACTCAGATTAATCAATTATTTTAGTGATACATCAGAAATGGTAAAGCTGATAATGTTTACAATTGACATTACATAAATCCCATCTAAATTAGACATCCTCTCATTTAATCGTTCCATTTTCAAACTGCCTAGCATATTATCATACAGCAATCCAAATCCCCCCATTGTTAAGTTGTTTTCCATTTTTAAGCTTGTGAAAACTCTCTCTTTAAACTAATTACTGCCTGTAAGAGTTCCCCATTGCCTTACCAAATCTGTTTCCAATGTTGACGAGGATGTGAGGTTTATTGCTGCTGTCTAGAACAGTAGAAGCATGACTGGATTTCAAGCGAGCTATCTAGTTTGGTAGCAGCCCAAGAAGGGAGTTTGGGGAGAGCCCACCAGGACAGAAAAAAAAAAAACCTAGTTGGTAGGGCAGTGACTCTGTGTAGCTCCAGTCTCTGCAGATGGCTCTAAAGCTGCAGATAAAGGCTTCTTCATCAATTTGTACCTTAAATATTGTGTGCCAAATGTAGCATGAACAATAAAAATCTAGGGACAGATATGGGGGTTCAACCTGTAGGTCCACTGGCTCTTACCTCTACCTCAAACTGAAAATGGGTGATCCTGCGTCCATGAATCCTCAGACTGAGATTGAGAGAGACCTGTCTCCTCCCATTTTGTATTTCTCTCTAGTACTGGTATTAAAGGCATGCACCAACACCACCTGGCCTCTATGGCTAACTGTTGTGGCTTCTGGGATTAAAGGTGTGTGCAACCACTGTCTGGTCTGTATGGCTGACTAGTGTGGCTGTTTTGCACTGATCTTCAGGCAAACTTTATTTATTAAAACACAAATGATCCACCACTACAGGTGTGTGTAGGATTCCTGTTGGTGTTCCATATTATTTGGCATTAAAACTACACAGTGAGTGGCAATGCATAGTCAAGAGGCAAGCCACAATGATTTGGTCTCCTGCTGGACTTCAGAAGATGCCACTGAAATTCTTGTTTCTAATGTGGTGACAGTTCACTGGGTTTCCTTTGACCATCCATCACTAACCTTCATTGCAAGCATCTTTGGTCTTTATTGCATTCCCTAACTATTATGAATACAAACTCCTTCCTGTAGGTTAATTTTATTTTATAATTTTATTTGAAAATTAAGTACTTGGGCCATTAAATGTGCTTTCTCATAGGAGCAGGTTCACATATGGAACCTGGTTCTTTTGTTAGGCTGTAACACTCAGTGCAGTGGTTACTTTTCTCATCTCCGAGACTAAATACCTTTTAAATGTTAACAAAATATCTGAAGGAATTAACATAAGGGAGGAAAGTTGTTAGGGGCTCATGTTTGATAGGAAGCTAGTTAGTTATGTCATGGCAACTGACCTGGACTCAGCCTGAAGAGAACGAGTACCAGGCTATTCCTCTCCTGTTGTAATGAGGAGTGGTAGGCTACTTCCTGCCAAGCTCCCATCCGCCTGGCTAGCTTAGCCCCTGAAATAATTACACAGAAACCGTGTTCATTTAAACACTGCCTAGTCCATTATCTCCAGCCCTTTATTGGCTAACTCTCATATCTTGATGCAACCCTTTTCTATTAATCTGTGTATCACCATGAGCTCGTGGCTTACCAGGAAAGATTCAGCATGTCTAACCTGGCAGCATCATGGTGGGCAGCTCTCTGCCTGCCTTCCTTTCTCCCAGCATTCTGTTCAGTCTACTCCACCTATCTAAGCTGCTGTCCTATCAAAAGGCTAAGGCAGTCTCTTTATTTAACCAATGAAAGCAACACATAGAAAGAAGACCCTCCTACACCATTTCCCCTTTTTCTGTTTAAACAAAAAAGCTTTCATTTTAACATAGTAAAATTACATATAACAAAACAGTTAAAAAGCAAGAATTACAGTTACAATATTTATATCTATTTTATCTTTTATCATAACA
>LOEQ01005133.1:73464-91257 GCA_001685075.1 Bramus lutescens
GTGTGTGGTTCTTCACAGTGGTCCCCTCCTTCCGGGAGGGAAGAGCAGCAGGACATGTGCCTGCAGCTACTCTGATTTCAGATGGCAGAAGCCCTGGCATCCCCAGCGAGCAAAGTGCAGAATTCCCTAATTGTTTTTACCAGATGAGTTGGTGGAGGAAGCAGTGTGGAATTCTGATGACTTCGATTTGTTTATTTATAAAAATCAGGAGGTCCAGGAAATCCCAATCAACAACTGAGAACTAAGCACAATGTCCAAACTTTAGGAAAATTTGAAGCCCTGTCTTCACCACATCACAAAATAAATATTTCAAAGCGACCTGTTCCTCTTTAGCCCCATGTGAGTGAGACTGCCATGTTATCTCTCTCATATTCTGTATAACATTTAACTTCACGTGTGTATCAGCAGCATACAAAACATCTTAGCTCACAAACTATTCATTTTGACTTCTTTTATTTACCTTGATTCTCTGATTTTCTTATAAAATTATTACCAAATATCCATTTGAGGTCTTCATTGAATCTATTCCCTTTTAAATATTCTTGTTAAGAATAATTTATTTTCATCTAGTTATAAAACTTAAATGTTTATTAGTAGAATGTATTTCTGCTCAGTTTAGTAAGTAATAAAGCCAGCTGTAGAGACTAAAGGAAGAGGATTGCCAAAAAATTAAGACTAGCCTGGGGTGTATTGTGAGAATATTCCAGAATAGCCTGGGTTGTAATGTAACTTCCTGTCTCAAAAATAAAACCAAAACAAGAACAAACAAAAAAAAATAAAACAAAACTACCAAAAATGTCTTCAAAAAATAAGTGGTAATTTTCTAAGTAAATACCATTAAGTGCTTTTAATTCTCATGGCATTTTTTTTAGTCAAGCGACTAGTGTTCATAAGGATTCCTGGTATAACATGAATCTAACTTTAGTTTTTTCTAAGAAAAAAAATCCACATTGCATCCTCTACCATCTTAATGGTACCTTTAATAATTTTCAAGAGAGAGCACACACAGTGGAACATCAAATTTTCATTTCAAATCAGAGAAATGGAAGAGACAAACTGGAAATCATATTTTTAAATTGGTGGTTTTATTGAAAAATTATAGCCGCTCTAATTTTCTCCATAAAAGGCATTTGTACTTCTAATTTTACAAAAAGTTTTGTTTGCAAAAATTTTCCTTTAGCAAAAGATTTCTTTTATTAATTTTAAACATCTTTTAAAAGTTGAGATTATTATCTTCAGTGGGGTGTGTGCGATGGCTATAGTATAGCATAAGATTGCACCCCTGATTCAGCTAACACAAAATTTCCATTAGAAGAGGCAATCAAATGTGAGCCCAAGCTAGGAGGCAACAGTACCTAGGGTAATGATTGGAAGACTTACCAACCTTAGAGAATTTAGTAGTTACTGAGTTGAGCTGGTTTTGCAGGACTATCCTTTGGGTTTGCTAAGTGATGCTGAGGCTGGGCAGTCATGAGAGAGAGTAATGAGAGTCTTAATACCCCGACATGATAAGTGTGGATTCTAATTATTGTGTTTCATCTATAGCGGATTTTGAAACAGCTCTTGTTTGTTTTGATATTGTATGTATGTCATAGAATGACATACGATGCAGTCCCCTTAGATGTCTAAGTATATGTGTCCTGACTGAACCATTTTCTCAGGAAAATAAGCACCAAGTAGATGTTGCGTGGTAGGCTTCTTATTTGAGAGTGAGATGTTGAGAGATTCCCGGGGACGTGTGCTAGGCAACACGCAGCAGTAGAAGTGGGTAATGAGCTGCAGATGTGAATATCACAGAAACTGGTTACTAAAGAAAGAAGACAGCAGCTATAGAAATTTCAGGAAGGTTGCGTCTGAGGTGAGGATGTTGAGTACTTTAGACAAGTGGAACAGAGGAAGAGCAAGGGAAGTTGAGACACACTGATGGTAAAGAGAACAGAGCAGAATGTGACTAGCTTGCTCATGGAATGACACTTTGGTTTTGTTGTGGAAGTACCAAGTAACACACCCACATTCTGTGAGCTCGGCAATTGCTTCAGCTCAGGTGAAGAGGGGATTGAAGCAATCACATGTAGTCCCCAATCCCACTGTTCAAAAACTCCATCTTTGAGAGAGGCATGCATCTAGAAGACACAAATGGCCTGAAAAATAAGACCCACAGGCTAAGATGGAAGTTCAGCGTCTTGCGGTGACGACACAGTTTCTAGGCAAAAGCACTTTACTCCATTACCTAAGCCGCTAATGCATTTTGTTGTTGTTATTGTTTGAAAACTTGCAGTTGTGTTGAGAAATCCAGGGAAACATTTTCCCTACAGCTCTGTTAGGTCTGCATTGCGAAGGCAGTTCCCCAAAGAAGCTGGCCCTTCCATACATTCTCCCAGCTTCCGACCCACGGTTGTGGGTCCACTGACATCATTTTCGCCTAGTTTACCATTTCCCATGATTCCATCTAAGAAGAAAATGGAGGGAAGAAGAAAAAGGTTGGGGAATGTGGCATGCTTAGTTCAGTTGAAGAGAGAATGACTGTGGACAAAAGGACGACGAAGAAAATATTAATAATACAAAATCAGAACGATGCTTCTCTGATAGGAAGTTCAGGGACACACAGAGACTCCCGAGAAGCGAAGACATGTTTCTCTGTTCTCCGAAGTCCCCTCTCTCAGAGCACCTTTCCACCAGCTGACCAGGCAGCCACTCAAAATCAGACAATTTTAAGTCTGTTTCCCAAGGCTAGGGATAGAGATGAGAGCTGCACATTCTGCTGCTTGCAGGCAGAACCTTTACAATCCTGTTAAGGACGCTGGCAATCTTCCCCACCCTGTTGAGCACACACTTCTGAAATGCAGCATAAGGTACCTCCCGAGGTAGGAAATTTACCCACAATAAACAAAATTGATTCATCTTGAATTTTAAAACTCTTCCTGTGTCCCATATGTTATTTATCTTAAATAACATTTTCAAATGATTTGACATTTATTTACTAATTTATTTAGGTCACAGACTTATTTTCTAATTAGTTTTCCTCTTACATTCCACATTACTCAGAGCGCCCCCTTGTTCTCTTTCCTTTAAATGGCCTGGTTCATATTCTGATAAGATGTTCAGAGGCCTCTTTCCCAGCTTTCTAATTGCAGCTGAGTTATCACACCTCATCAAACACAGGCTTTTAAATGAATAGTAATTGTAAATTTCGGTGATTTAGAGAAGACAAAGTAGCATCCTAAATTATTCATTAATCAACCCTTTGACAACTAAGCCAGGTTTGACATAAAGGCAAAAAAAAAAAAAGCTTCTTGTATGTAGCCCTATGTCTTGTAAATAAACATAATTTGAATTTAATCTTAACTAGTATATTTCTGGGCTTCAGTGATGGCTGTCTTTGAAGATTTAGGTTTTTATTTTCTTATAAAAAGTGAATAATAAAATATTCTCTAAGAACTAACACGAAATGATTTGAAATGTTGTCCAAAATTGTTTCTTTCATTGTATTAGCATTTTAACATTTTTTGCAGTTTTCTGAAAGTCCATTTTGTTGGATACAATATATTTACCAAATCTTCATTACCAAACATTTTTTGGTGTCTTGCTGCTTACTTTGTCTGTGGCTTTCGCTGGATCCCTGTAGCTTCTGACTCCTCTTTTTAGAGGTCCTATCATTATTTAGCCTTGCTTCCATTGAGCCCTCTGTTTTCTCATACTGTGAGATCAGACTTTCTTTGTCATGTTCCCAGAGCCTTCCCCTGCCTGTCTTTAAGGAGTTTAGTGGTGGACTCAGCAGAGAGTCAGCTCCAGTTTAAGAATGATTGCTCTTATCTCCTGGAGGGAAATTAGGGTTATGTTCTTCAAACAATAGGTTTCTGATTTTGTCCCTTTCAGTCAGGCACAAAACAAAAGGCTAAAGACACTAAGTAGGTCCTACGTTCTAAACAGTGTTCCTAGAAACTAAGTCTTTTAAATTAGTAGACTTTCAGGAGACAAGATCTCAACTGTGACATATTATATTTGTACAACTGCGGGTTACACCAGTGGCATAAACAATCAATTGGAGCAAAGGGAAATATGCAGCTGTTGAAATGGAGGGAGTTTGCCTAAGCTTTGGAGGTAATAAGAACTTGGTTTCTCCATTTTCCAGGTTTGTAACTGAAGCAAAAATTGCTTTAAATTCCTCAGCACCAATTCCTCTTTAGAAGTACCCTAATAATGCACTTCTAACAGAGTTGTAAGAAACAGCAATGCTTCATATGATAAATCTGTCTTGAAGAACTCGGGCTTTAATAAACATTGAAATAGTGGCAACTGTTAGTACTGATGTTTAAAGTATCCAGCAACTTCTAGGAGAAACCTCTTAAACCAGTTCCTTAATCTCCTCCCTCTGCTTTCCTCCCTCCTCACTCCTCCCTCTTCCCTGGTTGTTGCCCTTTCTGTGTGTTAAGATAGATATGCAGCAAAATTAGGGAAAGCACAATCAAAAATCAAGTTTGATTTTATTATGTAAATTGTTATCTAAGTATAAATATTACAGTTATTTTGTCTGTTTGAGTATGCACCTGAAGACCAAGTTGGATTACTGAGTTCCACTTTTTATTGCGTGTGTTTTATGTAAAGACGTGGTTACTGCTAAGTGTCCTAAATTTCTGTAGGGTCAGATGTATGTATGTTCTTACACAAATGCAAAGAAACCAATCTCAAGTTCAGTGTCAGTTAAAAATGTTGGTGTGTGTAAACAGCCTGTGAATGCAAATACATATCAGTAACATTCATGGGTAACACACTCTGATGTCATCTGGGAGAAGGGCTTCTGAGAATGACTGAGAAGTTATCTTCTTCATGGTAGTTGATGTGGAAGGACCTGTATACTCTGGACAGCCCCGTGCCTTCTGCGTTGGATCTTGGGCTGCATAAGTATAGGAAGAGGCTGAGAAATACTCACAGGCTGGCATTAATTTGTTGTTCAGTGGGTGTACTAGTGGCTTCCACTTCCGGCCACTTTGACTTCTGTGAAATGGTAGGCTGTCATCCTCTCTGTGAGCCAAATAGATGCTTCTTCCCTTTATTTGCGTTGGTTGGTATACTTTATCATGGCAACAGAAAGAACTAAGACAATGTTATTCAATGTTTCAAAAATTAATGCATTTCATAGGGACGTCAGATGTTAGAGCAATACAGGATAAACAGAAAACTTGTCTCTTTCTGTGGGGTGGGGGACAGTATCCAAAAAAACTGCATGTTCTGTAAAGGCCAAGGGTAGTAAATTCTAATGCCAGTCCCTTATGTGTCTGCCACAAGCTCGTGAACTTTATGTATGACAGGAGTTTAATACTTAGTTGAAGCAGTTTTTCTGCTTGTTTTTGTGTATAAATTCTGGGAAGAGCTCCAGAAACATAAGTGTTTATTTCCAAAAAGGAAGATGTCCACAATAGGATATTCACAGCGGCATTTGACTCTGTGCTATTCAGAAATTCTGGCAGCCACAGTTAGTGTCATGGAGAAGAACTCTTCTGGATGGGAAGGTGTAGAAAGACATGGCGAGTCATGAAAATTTGCACAAAAAGTACTTATTTTCATCAAAAAAAATCTTTGAATGTCACTAATAAAGGCAAATCTCAGGATGGTTAGTCTGTTATTCTGTGGAGATGCGACATTTCCTCCATCCAGATGAGATGTGCATGTAACCCTATAGACATTCTCATATGAGAAAAATGAAGTAATGCTCACTGTACTGAGCAAATAATAAAGTGGTGAGAGATCTTATTTCTCTGTCAGATAAAATATGGGCTTAATAGATGCCTTTCCTTAAAAAAAGTCTTTACTGGAAAGTGATTATAATCAAGAAACTGCTAGACTCGAGTGTGAAAGCTGAAAAGGCTGATCTTCCTAAGTTCCCCAGTTCCCCATCAAATGAATAGCTACAATCCCCTGCTTATATGAGTAGAATTAGGTTGGCTTAGACTGATATTTGTAGGCCATTTTTATTATGATGAATTTTATCATGAATGTGTAAGAGAATTCAGGAGTTTGGTTTTTTTTTTTTTTCCTCAAAGAGATTCATTCGCTTTGGTTTGGAAACTGATTGCAGGTTGTCAGCAAAAGCTTAGTTCAAACCAGGGAAATAAAGAGGAATATTTAATCTTGTGCTCCCAAGGTTGGTATCATAATAGTAGATAGATAATGGGAGTTGAAGATGATTTTGAAAATAGCCTTCAAATTTCTGTAAATAGCTGGATAGAGCCAGTGTAAATGCAGGGAGTTCAGATAAGAGGAAGATGTCCCTTTGGGCTTGCCATACCTACTCCACAAGCTGTAGAGGCAGGTGGGGCTTTCCGTATTAGCCTAACCTTGCTTCTGAAATCTTCCTGCCAATGTCATGACTGAAGGTATCAAATAAGACATGATCTATTACTTTGGAAGACAAATTATGAGTTAATTACTACATATCTTTGTGCACTGAATAAATATCCCAGGTATCATCTGACTTAAATGTCATGACTGTGTTAAAGGATACTCCTTCTCTAGTGTTTGGTAATCTAAGCAGAAAAACATTTCATAGATATTCGAGTTTCCTTCACGTAGACACCCACAGCTTCTTTCCTCAGCCTTCCCCTCTTGTGTATGACAGAACTTAAAGATTTTAAATTCAATTTATGTGTGGAATCACCTTAGCGCTGTGGTGAGGAAACTAGTAGGTGAGGAAAGCTTTTTGTTCATTTGTTTTTGCTGTTATTTTTTGAGACAGGGTTTCTCTGTGTAGCCCTGGCTGTCTTGGAACTCACTCTGCAGACCAGGCTGGCCTCAAACTCAGACATCCTCCTGCCTCTGCCTCCTGAGTTCTGGGACTAAAGGTGTGTGCCACCACTTACTGTTCAGTAGTGAGGAAAGATCTTTATGGGGCAACTTTAGACCATTAACCATTCTGACCTGTAATAGGGGACACAGATTTAAAAACAGCAACAACAACAAAAAAAAACCTGTCACTTCTTAAGTATGTTCAGAAGCAAAATGTCCCCGAGAGAAAGACTCCAAGTCCCCTCTTCTGTGGCAGTGGCACAATTTTATATGAGCAAGACAAATATCAAGTATATAAACTGACAAAATGATTGCGTCAAGGTATGGTTGAAGGAAAGGTTTTTATTATAGATATTATGGAGAACAGTCAGAGGCGTCTAGAAGATTCCAGAACACGGAGAGAAAGTAGTAAACTAAACATGGCCAGCAGTCTGGACCAGGTCATGAGAGGAGAGAGGAAGGGAACAAGAGAGAAAGACAAAGAGAGTGTGGGCAAAGGAGACCAAGGGCGTGCACAACCGAAACAGCAGGGTTCTGAGGACCATGAGAAGCTGGGAGTAGGGAAACCCATGGTCTGGAAAGAATTTAGGGTAAGGAGTGTGGTCTGAGAAGAGCCAGGATGCCAGCATGGACTCTTAAATGTGCAACAGGTACTCTGATACTGAGGGAGCCGGAGGCCAGTGTGTGCTTTGGTTTTTAAGTCACCACCTACAGCCATTTGTTCCTTCCCCCCCATGAGAAGGAAATGGCTCCTTTGGTAGAGGAAAACAGGCTTCCCAAGCTTCTGAGGAATGCTGGCTTTTATCTAACTGCCAGAATTTGAACTTGACACCAGGAAATATGCTTGAGTTAATTTGTCAGAACCATGTGAACTCTCCCCCTAGCGTCCGATCTTCTGCCTTCCTGTTCTTTTAGTGTAGAATTCCTAGGGGGACAGTATAATTATTTGCAGTCTGTTTTAGGAGTCTGAGGAGAAGGAAGAGGCAGAAGTTTCTCCTCTCCAGCAGTGATTCCTACAGCCAAATCTGAGCCATATATATGTACCTGAAGAGGGGAATTGTTTGTAAGAGTGGAGTGTGCTCTTACAGTGTCTGCTGTTACCTTTACCTGCAGACACCCTGTGGGCCAGGTAACAATTGTCATTATTCTTACATGTCAGGAAACAGCCAAGAAGAGGATTCCAGAGAATCAAAATGTACATGGATGCCTTTGGCTTCTGAGCTCATAAGCTTAACCATAACACCTGGTGTTGCCATCAACACACTGTGTTTATTAACAGCTTTGAAGGAAGCTACAAAGCCCTATTTGTTGGTAACATAAAAAAATTTCATTAGGAAATCAAGGACTCCAACTCTCAAGAATGAGCCTCCCCTCCCATATATCTCTCCGCCCTGCTTCAAGAGCAGGCCATTGCCCCATCTTTCCTTAAGGTGAACTGGGCTGACCTGTGGTATGTGGAACCACCACAGCATAATTATGGAAGACAAAACATGTGCAAAAATTTTTTAAAAATCCTTCCAATGTGGGAATGAATCAGACAAGGATTCAGTTCTTCTNCCCCTCCCATATATCTCTCCGCCCTGCTTCAAGAGCAGGCCATTGCCCCATCTTCCCTTAAGGTGAACTGGGCTGACCTGTGGTATGTGGAATCACCACAGCATAATTATGGAAGACAAAACATGTGCAAAAAAAATTTTTAAAAATCCTTCCAATGTGGGAATGAATCAGACAAGGATTCAGTTCTTCTTGTTTGAAAAAATCATCGCTTTCAATCTTCTGTGTGGTGTCAAAAAAACACCCAGTGTGCCCTTCATCACTGTCTCATTCTGGTACTGTAGGATTCCTTGCTTTAATGTTTATTTTTCTTTCCTTTGTGAGCCTTCTGTCCCTGAAACAGCTGAAATCTGTGGCTCTTCACAGTGTCAAAATGTATACAACAACAAATTCACAAAGTTCGGTGGTTTCAAGGGAAGCAATTTGTCAGTTAATTCCACCTACTCCAGTATCCTTGCTGAGGCAAATGTAGGTTATTTTATTCTACCCTTAATGGCTAATATTAACTGTGATGTTAATAATGGATCCTAGCTCACAGCACACCGTAAACACGTCTATGTCCCTACATGCATAGATGCCTTTTGTGGAATGAAATCAAATGAAAGATGGCAGCTGTCGAGTTCCAAAGGCTTCAGAGCTGGGCTGAGACAGAGCCTTATGGGTAAGAAGGAAGCAGCCCAGGGTCTGGAGGAGCTATCGCTGGAGCTGCTGAGGTGACACCAGACAGCAAATCTCTAAAGTCTAGCCACAGGGGAAGGCTGAACTAGGGTCTGAGAAAAGGAAGCAGTGGGTTCAAGTCCAGAAAAGGGAAAAGATCCAACAGCACAGGCCTGAGTGGAGTTGAAGCTTTGAGGACTGGCAGGGACTCTTCTGTTTGCCAGTGTATGGTGCCCACACCAGGTATCAGATGACGGTTTGGTGTGGAGCCAGATTGTCACAGAGTTAGGCATGTATATTTTACGAGGTCCATGCAGGAGAGTTGTACCATTCCTGGGTCTGTGTGTCTTGTAAATTCTTGCTTTCATTTTTTTTCTGATTTGATTTTAATATGCCCATGGCCATCATAGTCTCAATTCACCCCAATAAGCTAATAGGGTGGCTCCTTTTCCATTCCCCCAAATAAGTTATTTGTAGCTTGTGGGTTCACCTAGGGGCTACAGTCATCTTCCTGCCTAAAATGGAATCAAACTGCTTATGAAATGGAGGGAGCATCCTAGGGCAAGGCGTTTTGAAACCTGAAAATCCACCATTTAATACAGTATTGAGTAACTTCTAGTAGGGAATGCCTGATCTCAACCTCATCCCTCACGAGCTTTGTTCAGAGTTTCCACTACAAGGCTCATATTGTCCTTGGAGGAGGAGACATAGATACGGTGTTAGTTTTTGTGTGTTTGCTTCTTGGCTCCTGTATATTCAGCCTTCACTGGGGCACAGTGTCTGTCATTCTAGAACTAGGTAGAGTCAAGGGACGTCAATCTCTGAGAATACACCCCAGTGAGTGGAAACCTTCAATGTGCCCAAACGCATGATCTCTGCTTTGAAAGCAGTGTCAATCACATGCTCTGTAATCACAGAAGCCAGAAGCCGTGCAATCGGATCTTAATTCAGACTGAGTCAGTCTGAGGCAGGATTCCAAACACAGATAACTGCTCAGGCAACTGGCATTTCTAAATAAAGTCCCTTCTCATGTAGGCTTTCGGTCCTTTGGGGCAAATGGATTCAGTTGTGGTTTTAAAAATAAGCTTGCAGTTCATACTTGAAGGCATCGATTTTTCTGAGCCTCATATTAAAGTCCATTCCCTGCCTTGTAAACATCTTTGATTACTTGTTTGTGTGTTTCTAAATTCTCTGTTGTTTTTCTTAAGCACAAAAGCTCAAATCCTGAATAAAATAGGACAACAGAGAAATGGTTATGGTTCATTCTTTCATGAAGCAGGACACATGTAGCTCGTTGGGGAAAACCAAGAGCATTCTTTTAGTACAGGCTGGAGGCCAAGATCTTTCCCATTCCATTCCCAAATAACAATTGCCAAAAACCTTAAAAAGAGAAACATCACACCCCTGTTATTATACAGATTTGCTGTGTCTTATGAAGAATAGTAATTCAATATGTTTATGAAAATAAATAATGTGGAGTAATAGATTTCTATGCATTTCTTGCTAAGCATTTAATTTTGTTTTGCATTCTCTGGTGCTGGGAATCAAAATCAGGACCTAAAGTATGCTGTGAAAACTCTGTTCTGGTGAAACACACCTCTTATTTTTGTTCTGCATGTAAAAGCCTTACATTTGTTTCTTAGGAGTTGGGATGAAAGTTTTAGATTATAAAACCCTTGCTATAAATGGAATCACTATAATAGGCAGAGAGTAAGTTCAGTAATAGTAGCTTAATATTTCTATAAATAGCTAGGTAATCTAGCTCATCAAACCCACACGAATAACATCTTAAATACTTTTGACATATGAGGTGTTTAAGGATTGCCATTCTGAAACCAGGCAGTGGTGGCTCACACCTTTAATCCCAGCACTCAGGAGGCAGAGNCAAGAGCTAGTTCCAGGACAAGCTCCAAAGCTACAGAGAGACTCTGTCTCAAAAAAAAAAAAGCCATTCTAATAATCAACACAATTAATCAACCAATTTGGCTATGAAAGGGCAGTATCAGAAGTTACAATACAAGATTGTGTGAGACAGAATACATGTCAGGATCATGGACAGATTTACACAATTAGTAATAGAACTCTTTGTAAGGGCTGTCGAGCCCCCGGTCTGGACAGCTCAGTATAGAAGAAAGGGCAAGTGGCAAAGGAGTGTAGAAATCGCTCATGGTTGCTTCCTGCTGATGTGGGGGCAAAGCTGGGGGTCCTGAAGGCTGGAATGCAGTGGAAATCAGATCCATACTAGCTTCAGCCACAGCCTTGATTCAGCAAATGCGCACCACCATTCAGGTCAACTCTTTATCTAGATAGATTTCATTACAACTGGCCACTCTAAGAGAAATGAATCCAAGATTAGTAGATAGTTAGTGTTCTAGAAAAAGCTATCTTTTTATGGCAAGCAAGGTTCAAAATATGGAGACACACTCAACAACATCATATTACATTAACTATTAGAGATTTTTATGTTACTCCTCTGCCCTTTAGGGCTCAGAGATATTCTGGGATTCGTTGTAATCTACAAGATGTTTACACTAGTTCTCAGCCTGCCATCAAGATAGATTATATTATAATTTTTGGTTATAAATATATACTATTGATTATAGATTATAACTAGTTATTAAGCATAAAAAGAATTGCCATTCTTTACTACTGTAATGGCTGCCTTCTTCTTTTACATTGACACCATGCCTATAAAGCAAGATCCCATTTAGTTCCAATATTAAATTTTCAGGGTGACAGATGAACTTCTTGATGAAGACAATAGTTCAACTTTTAACAAAGTTTTTGTTTTCAGTTCTCTGACATATGAGATATTTTAAGAGTACAAATTGTTCACTTTGATAACCAATTTACCATAATTTTAGAAATGAAATTTTGTTAGTATATAGCTAGCATATTGCCGAGGAGGATAAATATATCACAAATTAAATCCATCACTAGTTTTAAAAAGTTGCACTTGGGCAGCTCTTTTATTTTGGGAAATGGTGTACCTTATCCTATAATTACACTTGGAAGGAATACTCCAGTACACAATAAGTAAGTTTCTTTTTGTTCGAGCATTTTCATTTGTGAGACTTTTATGTGGATGTGTGTTTGTGTTTGTTTAGAAGGATGCCGGGGGTCTCTGGGCCAGGGGAAGCCTGTGCTGTTGATTCATCTGGCATATCGCATAAGAAACTAACTAGTCACAGTGAGCAGTACATATTTTGTATCCTCTATGTTCTGTCTTTAAGTGCAGGTGCACCGAGTATAGCAGCAGCAGCAATAGCAGCAATAGCAGCATCAGTTTCTCACAGTGTCCTTTGTAAACCTCTGTACAGTCAGTCACCCCTGAGCTCAATGAGGCAATCTGGTTTTACCA
This sequence comes from Bramus lutescens, assembly GCA_001685075.1. NCBI lineage: Eukaryota > Metazoa > Chordata > Mammalia > Rodentia > Cricetidae > Bramus > Bramus lutescens. The sequence continues at coordinate 85,820 of LOEQ01005133.1, forward strand.
GTAATTTTCATGTCTCTTTAGGCACACTGGTGTCAAGTTGGATGCCACTTAGCTTCCGTGTAATCTAAAAGAAAATAGGAAATAGAAATCGGACTTTTACAGTTTTTCCAAGCTGGGTAGCCCTTCCATTTTGCTTGTAGCAGTGCTACAATTTTCTAGAAGACAGGAGACAAGAGCCAGAAATATGCCTGGTTGGGTGATCAGTAATAAGCTCTTAGAACTGTGGGAAACCTTTACTATGAAGCAGGCCAGTCTTCTAGCTGATGCTAGGGCCTCTTAGTCACTTCTCCATTCCTGGGCTCCTGGAGGAAGATTTATTTAACAATAGACTAATGCTATGTGTGCATGTGTGCCCGTATAAGTCATGTGTGTGTGTGTGTGTGTGTGTGTGTGTGATGTGTGTGCAAGTGTCTGCAGGTACAGATGTGTGTGCGCACATTTGGAGTACAGAAAACTCCAGTGTTTTATCCTATCTTTGCCGTATTCGCTTGAGAAAGGGTCTCTTACTGAAATTTGACTTAGGTTGGAAACCAGCAATCCTCCCATCTCCAAAGCAGGGAAAAGAGGCCAAACTCCGCTTTTTACATGGGTGCTGACATTTTAACTCAGGCTCTCATGGTCGCGCTGAAAGTGCTCTGACCTGCTGAGCCATCTCTCCAGCCTTGAGAGTTTTACTCCTATGGGCTTCTTGGTAATCTGACAGCCAGGGAATCACAGCCACATGACTGGCAAGGGCTGAGGTAGCTGTCTAGAATGTCCCAACCCTTTCCAGGGCCTCAGCAGAAGGTCAAAGTGACAGTGTGAGGTTTACCAGGCCTGTGACTCACTCTGCCCCACCTTTTTTACCTTCAATCTACTTAGAATCTCACACTTTGTCTTTATGCCTGCCTCCATCTTCCATGGGGTACCATGAGTCTCATCTAGTTACCTTCTCTGTTCCTACAGCATGTAGTCTGGCCATAGTGTATCCCTGGGGCAAATCCAAGCAGGTTTTGCCTACATCAAATCACACCCTTACATCAAAAAGAATAAGCTAGTTTATTCTGGAGCCAAGTATGGATAATTGTGGGTCCAGGAATACAGTTTCGTGTCACCCCAATACCCCATGTTCCAACACGGTAACAGTTTCTTTCGGTTTTTATAGTAACAGAGCAAAGCTGTAAAATCCCTAAGAGAGACATACATGGATGTCCCTGGGAAAGGGAAAGAGACAAGATCTCCTGAGTAAATTGGGAGTGTAGAGGGGAGGGGAAGGGTGGAAGGGAACAAAGGTGGGGGAGGGAACGTGAGCCATCTGGAAGGCCTAGTTGTGGGAAGGAGAGAGAGGGAGAACAAGGAAAGAGATATCTTGAGAGAAGGAACCATTAAGGGGTTAACGAGAAACCTGGTACTAGGGAAATTGCAGGAATCCACAGGGATGACCCTAGCTAAGAAGCTAGGCAACAGTGGAGAGGGTGCCTGAACTATCCTTCCCCTGTAATCAGATTGGTGACTACCCTGTCATCATAGAACCTTCATCCAGCAACTGATGGGAGCAGATGCAGAGATCCACAGCCAACTAAGCACTGGGCGGAGCTCCTTAAGTCCAGTTGTAGAGAGGGAGGAGTCATAATATGAGCGAAGGGGTCAAGACCATGATGAGGTTATCCGCAGAAACAGCTGACCTGAGCTAGTGGGAGCTCATTGACTCCGGACTGACAGTGAGGGAACCTGCATAGGCCTGTTGAATGTGGGTGGCAGTTGTGTGGCTCGGGCAGTTCATGGGGCCACTAGCAGTGGAACCAGTATTTTCCCTACTGCAAGAACTGGCTTTTTTGGAGGGATACCTTGCTCAGCCAAGATACAGAAGGAAGGGCCTTGTTCCTGCCTCCAGTGGCATGAAGGACTTGTTGACTCCCTATGGGAGGCCTCACCCTCTCTGAGGAGTGAATGGGAGATAGGGTCAGGGGAAGGTAGAAGATTGGCAAGATGGGAGGGAGAGGGAATTGGGACTGGTATGTAAAATATGAATGTTTCAAAATAAAAAAATTGAAAAATATCAAGGCCCCTTTAAAATACTTTGTTGGGAGCATCAGCTAGGCAGGGAGATCTGTTAGAGGTCCCAAATGTTATATAATGACACATCCTTAGCCTTAGGGTTGGTGGAAGTCCATTTCCAAAGGATTTATCTGATAATCAGGGATGTTAGATAAGACTCTGAGGGGAGTAAGGAATGGAATGGCTATAAAGGGACCCGGTGAGAGCTGGAGGCAATTTGGCTCCAGGCCTGAAATAACTGAAGGCTTTGGAATCAATGAAGTTCCCATCAGTTCAAGGTCCTTCAAGGATCTTTAGGTCTCAAAGCCAGCATTGACCCCTGGTGTGTAACCATAGGGCTGTGACTAGCGGGAGCATGTTTGACCATTCTGTCATAAATGCTCCTTCATTGCATATCTTTTTCACTTCTTACCCATTCTTAGCATCAGCGAAAATAACGCTGTAACAAGCTTTCCCTCCTACTAGGCCTTAGTACTTAGCATGGCTTCTCATGCTCTCATCGCTCAACCTTTCTCCAATCTAGCACAGTGCAGACTTCAGTACGTAGCAATTACTTTACAAATCCATTACATGTATTCACTGTACACAGCATTCTGTTGCAGAAAGATACTTCATTAAGAAGAAGGCACAGTTTCAGAGTGAATATAACCTATATTGATATTTTCACAAATCCTGAGATTTTAACTGCCCATTTCCTTGCATTTTCCCCATGAAGATAATAATACTCCAATTGGTTGCACATATACCATGATTATTAGAAATGACTTGTACTTTCCAGGGCATAAACCATGCTTGGGCTGAGTCTACCAGTGTCATTCTTAGGATGCCTAGGAGGATCTTGGCTCTATGGTTTTACATAGAACACACCGTTAGAGCCCTGCAGTACCTTCTGGAGGATTGGCAAGGATTCCTCTCTCTTTCCTTGCAGGTGGAGAACTGTGTAGATCAGCTGCATCTCAAAATAGCTGATGCAATTACTTTATAAAAAGACACGGTTTCTTTTGGCACACAGCTCTGGAGATTCCAATCTAAGATCTTGGTACTGGGCTTCTGGCAACAAGAGATAATGGAGGTAGGGTTGTCATATCAAGGCAGCCTGCACTTCCAACCTGTATCTCTCCAGCTAGGAGACAAGGGAGATTGGAGAGATGCTGGTTCTACGATTCTTTTTGAGAATGAACTCTCAATGCCTTTTGCTCTTCCCACCTCCCAGCTCTAAAAGCACCACCCAGTAGTGTGTGGATCAAACCTATAGCAATTGGACTTTGGAGAAACATTTCACCAAACCATAGCAGGAACTATGAAAACATCCCACGTATTCCTAGCATAGTATAACTATGTTCTCGGTGTCTTTTAAAAGTATATGAGCATAGATAAAACAGAGAACAGTAGAGAGACAGTTTGAATAGAGATTTGTTTTGCTAAATTGAGCTTATGCATTTTATCCTTGGTTGTGTGTATTGAGTACCGAGTACATATAAACAAACTATGGGTTGACAAAACCTTTATGTCGATATTGCTTTTATAGAACTTAACAGTTTGGAAGAAAAAGCATAAAAATTGTTTCTTAAAACAATTTTGGGATAATTATATGCTAATTCTTATGGTTCAGACTTTAATGGGCCATAACAGAGTGCTGATGATCATCCAATAAATGGAACTTCACTGAAGGGTCTAGGCAGCTTGAAGCAAAAGAGTTGCAATACACCAGCCGTGATGTGTTGACCTGGGAATGAGCAGGCAGAGGAGACAAGGACAAGTGAATCACTGTTTGATGGATGGGGGATAGATGCTGGAAATTGGGTCTTCAGATGTTTGTGAGAAAAAGCTTTGCTGTATTATATTATGTTATTTGTATGTTAGACAACAAGAGGGACCTGAAGATTCTCAGACAGAAGCCGATAATGATGTTAAGAGATTTCCTTAATTTGGGAATGTGGACCCGAGGACAAGCTAAATGGCGAGGCTAGGAATGCACTCTGCAGGGGAAGACCTCAATAATAGTAGTAGGCTCTTTATGTGATTATATAAAATAAACATATATTCATTTATATAATTCCTTCAAATAAATCTAAATGGGCCAATTGTGACCTTATTGTTGCAGAGGAATCCCAGGCAGGAAATGTGGTACAATCATACTAACGGCAGAGGAGCTAAATTGCTGCAGGGTAAGTAAATATTTTCTTCTTTAAAATTATTTGTATTTAAAATATTTTACTGGTTTTTGAGAATTCCATACAATATCATATTCACTCCATCCCCCAAGTTTTCCTGATCCACATCCTCTTCTTTATACATCCAATGCCATGTCCACTTTAAAAATAGAAACCAAAAGGCAAACCAAAAAAGCATCTAGTACAGTTTCTGCTGCCCTTACACTTTCTGTTATGTGGCCATCCCTTGGAGGGTGCTGGACGTTCCAGCAGTCACACCATAACACAATGATTGTTACTGTCCCTGCAGCTATCGGTCACTCTAGCTCCTCAGCAAAGGGTTGAGACTTTGTGCCAGTTTCCCGACTCTAAGCTGAGATGTTTGTCTGCCTTGAGCTTGACTAAGCCCTATGCATGCTGTCACGCTACTGTGAGTTCACCTGGGAAACTGGCCTGCTGTGTCCAGAAAACGGCTTCCTTCCTTGTAGTCTTCTACCACGTCTGGCTTTTAGAATGCTTTTGTCCTATCTTTCACACTGATACCGGAGCCTGGGGGAGGGAAGAGCATTATATAGATACTACATGGAGGGCTGAGAGCTCTATAATCGCTCATTCTCTGCACCTTGACCGGTTATAGTCTCTGCGTTAGTCTCCATTTCCTTCAGAAAGGAGCTTCTCATGAGATTTGAGAGATGCAGTAATCTATGGTTATAATAAGAGAGCCTAGTGTGTCTAGGGTGGCAATTTCATTTGAAGTCTTTTTATACAGGTGTATGTTGTACATTTTAGAAAAGCTGAAATACAACTGTTATGAAAGATCTTCAGGGTTGGATGTCCTCTTCCATATTCCCTCCGCTACCTCCACCCCATTAACCCTTCCTGTCCAAATATTCCCTGCTAGCTACAGCTCTTCACAACATATTCTAGCTCTCATGCCTTGAAAGCTCCTCCTCATGGCCTCTTATTAATTTCCTGACTGAGATGAGTATTGCAAATGAAACACATATATCTAAAGTGTCAATGTCAACATCCTCAGATGAGAGAAAGTACATGACATTTGTCTTTTTGGGTGTCTGTTACCTCACTCAGAATGAATATTTTTAAGTTCCACTCAATTTGCCTTTAGGTGTAATAGTTTCATTTTTTCTAGCAGCTGAATAATATTTCATGTTTTAGCTAGGCAGTGGTGGCACCTGCCTTTAATCCCAGCACTTGGGAGGCATAGGCAGGCGGATCTCTGTGAGTTCG
>LOEQ01005133.1:101233-114192 GCA_001685075.1 Bramus lutescens
AGAGAGAGAGAGAGAGAGAGAAAGGCAAAAAGAAGGAAGAGATAGGGAACATTTCCAGACTCCTTCTATGAAGTATTACTCTAACAAAAAGACCAGATAAAGACATAAGAAAAAAAGAAAACTACAGACCTATAGCTGCAGTGACCTTAGATGCAAAACTTTTCAATAAAATACTCGAAAACCAAATACAGGCAAACATTTGACAGTGCTTCTCAGTCTTCCTAATTTTGAATGCCACCTTTTAATAGAGGTTCCTCACGTTGTGGTGACCCAAACCATAAAATTATTTTGTTTCTACTTTGTAACTGAAAATTTGCTTCTGTTATGAAAAATAATGTAAATATCTGAAATGCAGGATATCTGATATGTGACCCCTAAAAGAATCCTGACCCAAAGGTTGAGAGCCACTGAAAAAGATCATCCACATGATCAAGTCAGCTTTAATGCAGAGATATCAGGAACATTCAACATATATAAATCAAAAAATGTAAAACATCATATAAATGAACTTAAAGACCAAAATCACATGATCCCCATCCAACAGATGCAGAAAAGGTCTTTAACAAAATACAACTTGCCTTCATGGTAAATGTTTCTTAAACAGGACTGGGAGGAACATACTCAACATGGTAAGGCTATATGAGTCAAACATATAGCTAACCATCATAAAATGGAGAAAACTTGGAAGCAACACCAATGAAGTAAGGAATATACACAATCCTAACTCATTTTTAATATAATGCTTAAACCCCTGGCTAGAACAATATGACAAGAGAAGTGAATTAAATGGATACAAATAGAAAAAGAAATCAGATTATCCCTATTGTTAGATGATAGTACATATAAGAACTCCAAATTTACATCAGATACTATGTATAGTACTTTCAGCAAAGTAACAGAATACAAACTCAGTATCCTTTCCTTATGCTGATAACCAGCTCCCTGAGATCACAGAAACACTCCCATTCACAATAGCCTCAACAAAGAGATGTTTAGGAATAATCCTAGCCAATGAGGTAACAGAGCTTTGTAATAAAAGCCTTAAATATCTGAAGAAAGTGATTCAGGAAGACACTAGAAGATAGAAAGACCTCCCTCATGCATATGGATTGGTAGAATTAATTTTGTGGAAATGAGCATCCTACCAAAAGCATCATATAGATTCAATGCAATCCCAATCAAAATCCCCATGACATTCTTCATATAAGTAGAAAAATATCATAAAATCCAAAGCAATCCTGAGCCAAAAGAACAATGCTGGAGGAATTGCCATTGCCATACCAAATTTCAAGTCGTATTACTGATAGCAATAAAACAAATGACATTGGCATAGAAAAGTACATATAGACCAATGAAACAAAATTGAAGACCCAAACATGAGTGCACATAACTACAAGTATCCCAAATACATACCAGACCAGGGATGACACCACCCAAAATGGGCTGAAAATCAACATAGTGCATTCTCAAAAACTAGAAGCAGAATGATCATAAAGGACTACACACCCTACTCTACAGATACTTGTACAGCCAGGTTCATTGTTGCTTTATCCACAATAGCAAGGAAATAGAAAAAGCCCAATGTCATTCAACCCACAAATGTATAATGAAAATGTGATACATATGCATAATTTAAATATATTCATCTGTAAATAATAATTCATGGAATTTTCAGGTAAATGGGTACAATTGAAAAATACTGAGTTGTATAACCCAGATCCTGAAAGACAAAGGTCAGCTGCTCTGTTTTATTTGTAGATCCTCGCTCCAAATCTTCAGGTGTGCTTGCTTATATAACGTGAATTATCTGAAGAAGACAGGAAAATAGAAAGGGAGCATGGGATGAAGGAGAGAGGAGGTGAAATGTAGCTCTAGGAAAGAGGATAGTAGGAGACAGGCTTATTAGCAGGATATTGTAAAAAGATGAGGATTTTCACTAGCAAATGGGAAGGAAGCTTAATTCAGGGCTTGAGGGAGGAAGGAAGGAAATAACACCAAGAGTGGTTGAAAAAGCCATAGGGAATCATTATTTTACAAGTTTATATAAGTATGAAAAAGTCAGAGGGAATCACATTATTTTAACAGCTTGCATATGTACTTATTCATATGCACATGTGTGTGTGTGTTTGACTTATTTATGCCACATGGAGTGGTGCTTTCCCCGAGACCCCTGCACTGTGACAAGACCCTTGGTGCCAATTGTTCATTAGGGAAGTAGAAGAATCTCCCAAAACAATATAGGACGTTGTCATTGTCCTTACTAGATCCTACAAACTTTGGACACAGGTCTTCGAGGATTTGAACTGTAACTATCTTGTAAGTCTCTCGAAAGTTAGCTCCCATCCCACACTATTCACAATCATCTTACCCAGCTGTAAACCTAGGAATCACAGCAATAACTAAACAAGCAACATATCCACAATATTGCAATAGTGTGTCACTTTTATCTTGGGGTAAACCAAGAGCTGTCTAATTGCACTTCGGGCTATCTTAATATGAAGGAATTGTGATACTGAACCCTTTCCAACTTCTCATGACTGGAGAGGTAATGGGACCTAAACAACCTACTTCTGCCATTTTTAAAAACTAATATGATTTTAGTTATATTCTAAATACTTACCCTTATGCTTCTGGATAACTGTAACTTTTAAATCTCATGAAAGAGGCTTTGTCTTGCAGCAAAGACTGTTAAAGAGATACACAACTGATCAAATGCAGAGAATGGACTGTGTGGTACTCAAACCCAAATGATACATCAGAAACACAACCCCTACAATTAATTAAGCTCAAGAAGAATAGAGAAGAGTGGGCAGAAATATTGTAGGAGGGAGAGATTTGGTCACCTGCTACTAAATAGTGACTCTTAGATATGACAGAGAAAATGCTAACATGGAATTCCAACAGTGTGGTGGCCTGAACAGGTCTGGCATACTGATAAAATCTGTTGACTTGTCAGTATGGATGGTGGAATTTCCACATAGTTCCCTGCAGGATGAGAACTAGAGGCTCTCAATGGCTGCCAAGAGAGGGAGAATCCTTTTCACCTCAGGATGAGCTCCCACATAGTTCCCTATTCTCAAGTGGTCAGCCCTGGACATACGTGCATATGAACAGTGCTAAATAGTTTCAGTACGTTATACACACACAGGGTCATATATACTTATACATACACACATGTGTATTTACATGTAACAAAATTGAAGAAGAGATCATGAATTTGAGAGGGAGAGGAGGGACACAGGAGAGATGAGAAGAGGTAGGACAGGAGTCATATAGATTTAGTGCTCATGAATGAAGTACACACACACACCATAAATTCTCTAAGTATTGATTTGAAGTTTAAATAACTATACATTTTCTGCCATTAAAAATACTTAGTCTGCTCAATTGAATAGTGTTTAACTTCCTTAGTATGATAGCCAGAGAGTACTTTGAAATTATTCAGAGTATAAGTGCTTGGGTAAACCAATTGATTATATTGATTAGTCTGGAATAGTTACAGATGTCAATTATGTTGCACACACAAAGGAAGATGCTTTATTTCTCTTGAACCCAAACACCAAAGAAATGATTTTAGTTTTCAGACATTGTGCTCTGCTTCTTTATAATAAGATTTCTCCCAACTAGATTGCAATAAAGGCTTACTAAAAACATTCTCTGTAATAAATGATCATTAAACATATCCCAAGTGATCAGGAATTGCAATAATGTATATAACCAAAGACATGACTCTTGTATGATATTAAAACCTTGGAGTCATTTAACTCATTACCAACTGGGGGATAGGAGTAGGTTCAGCTTTCTGAGTACTAGTCGTCTGGCATTTGAATGAAAATTTCCAGGATATTTTAAAACCTCATAATCCTGCAGTAAATAATGGCTTTTTGTCTACAGTTCCCAACTCTTGGCCTGAGGCGTCAAAATAACAAATGTGTTTTTCTTGTCAAATCTTGTTTGTGATCTGTAGCTATTCCTGTCCCAGATTTTGAGCTGTGTTATTAATTTTGTTTTCAGGATGCTGTCTTGATGCAGTTTTGTGCAAACAAATTGGACAAGAAGGATTTTTTCGGGAAGTCGGATCCTTTTCTTGTATTTTATCGAAGTAATGAGGATGGAAGGTGGGTTTGTATTCTACTCTACCCAGTGCTATTATTTCCTTCAGATATCTTCAAGTTAGTAAATGGAATAAAATATATGATATTCTAAAGATAGATGTGCTTTTTATTTCAAACTGATCTCATAAGCACATTTATGTTATGTCTAACACATAATTAGTTTATGCTTTCTCTTTGTTTTTCTATAATTTTTTCTTTTAACAATGTAGAATAATGGAATTTTCTAAAAACCTGAATTAATAAATATATTTTCTATAGAATCGAGTGGCAGCCATTTGTTGTAGAAGAGAGTGGAGGGGCATGTATTATGCTGTCCTACAGTGATTTTCTGAGAAACCTTGGGGTGGAAAGCTCAGGGAAGTTTTTCAGCATCGCTTAGTCTTTGCCAGTCAGGACTAGTTGAGTGTGAGCTGAGTTCGCTGTGTATGGCTCTACCTTCTGATTATTCATTCCTGTGGTTTCATATCATACTCTCCACATTTATGAGAAAGTTTAGTAGCTGAAAATACCGCTGAGAGTTTGTTGCCAAGAAGTAACTCATGTCTGATACTTAATGACTCTGGTAACATGGACTTAGATACAGTTTCCTGATCTATCAGTGGAGTTAGCCTCCTCACTGGGCGAGGAAGGAAGGAATTATCATACAAACTCACGTCAAACTCTCCAACACATCAGAGCCTAACTAATATCTATTGTTAATATCGTTCTATGCATTATTTGTTTGTCTGGAAAATGCATAATGAAATATTATCTAAAGAGAAAATGTTTCTTAGAAATTGAAAGTGGAGGAAACGGAGCTCAAGGCTTAGCTGCTATTGCGGTGCTTCTGAGACTGCGGGAGATGTCAGCGCTGTCCACACTGTGTGGACACAGTCAGCAGGAGGACAGAATTTCTCCAGTTCTATGTTCTGTCTCCTTCTGATTGAACTGCCTGTTTCTCGAGTTCTCTTACTGATTTTTCTAAGAGTTATGTACTTGTATGATTTCAGCTTATCACACATTTAATGATACTTTCGTTGTGAAAATAGATTCTGCTTATAAAAATAATATTTTAAATCAAACGAAATATAGTTCTTCTAAAGTAAAACTGTTTCAGATTTCCAAATCATTGAAAATGAATTCTTAAAATTGATATATCTTATTTCAGACATATTCTCCCATTTATTGAAAACAATGTTTACCATCTGTGTCAAAACACGAATTAATGGCTATTTTAAAACATTTATAGATAGTTTTTATGATACTTGACTGAAAAATAATTTTAATACTGCTCACTTACACATATTTTTAAGTACAAGATTTATTCTTTGTTTTTACATTATCTAAATATAAAGCTACTTCTAAATTTGCCTTTCAGATAACAGGTTAAAACAATCTGTACTGGAAACAATAATTAAAACTCTTTCTAGTTTATAATTATAAATTCCCATTTTCTTGATTTCCTATTTAATTTATCACACTCTATGTTCATAAGTAAGTAACAATTTTCCTTTGCAAATAGAATGTTTGGTTAAGAGCTTCATATATAACTCCCAGACAGGTTACTTATTTAGAATGTTTTTGTGTGACTCTGCCAGTAAGTAAACACGTACACACAGTCTGATATTTACACAACAAGGCTTCTGGCTACTAGGGAGGTTGCATCCGAATCCAGTGAGGATGTTCACTTATTACTCCAGTGGAGGAATGCCTACTCGTGAGCATTTTATGTCTACAACTTCATACAGTGTGCTAGAAATATGAACGATTAATACAAATAAGAACAATTCCTGGTTTATGAAGATCTCCTTGAACAGAAGAAGTCATTTTCTTAGGAGGAAAGATTCCTAATGTGAAACTGTTTAATTCCACATCTGGTGACTCCAGGATCGTAACATAAATTTTGACCTTACCTTAGCCAAATTTGCCAAAAGCCAATGACCTTAGTTGAGTACCTTAGGTTTATATAAAATAGCTTTAGGATTTATTGGCTTTACAGAAAATTATTTGAGGTTAATATTGCCACATCTTATTTTTTGTATTCTAAAGGGCAGATCTCACAAGTTTATAAATCTATGTTTTTATATGAAGTCAGGCAGCAGTAGAAGCCAGGGATTCACAACACTAACTCTGCCCATGGACAGGCATGGCTAATAAAATAATGCATCATAATTGAATTGTTAATATATATATGTGTGTGTAATTTTATGTCATTACACATATTTATCTATAACTTCATAATTGAAAACTCTTTTCACAGTTTTACTATTTGTCACAAGACAGAAGTTGTCAAAAACACTCTAAATCCTGTGTGGCAAGCCTTCAAGATCTCAGTCAGAGCCTTGTGCAATGGGGATTACGACAGGTAAGACACCGAGACGTTCAAACTGAGGATGCAAATTGTTCACGGTCTGTGGAACTGGAATATAATCCACACTGTATTTTTTATGAAAGTGGTTTCTTCACCTTAGTAAACATATCTTTTTTTCTACAAAAGCATGGAGTTATTTAAAAAAAAAATCAAGCAACATGGCCTGATTCCATAATGATTTGGGGAATAGATAAAATTTTTACTAATTAAAGCTTGATTAATTAGACTGTTTTTCCCAAGATAAACATGCGTTAAGTGCTAAAAATAGATGGAAAGTTAGTGAACTTGTAACTTACTATTTCAATATGGTTCCTAAATCTCATTGCCTCAGTGGCTCACGCTGCTAGAGTGCAGCACATAGGTGCTAGCGTGCTGTCACTTGGGTATAACTGGGCTCATGGGCTCATACAGGCCCTACATATACAAGGAAGGCATTTTAGCAAGGTCCACCCAGCACCCTAATCCTTCCAGCATACTTGAAGTTTCATAATATTGAAGATTTTCTTTTTTTTTTGGAAACTATTATATAAAAATCTCTAGAGAATCAAAACTAAAGTATATAAATAAGTAAAATTTCAGTCTTTTTATTGTTTTACTAGCCTTACTACTTGTATGTTAGTAAAATATAAACCATTGTCTTTTACGTAATGTTGAGACAGGGCCTTGCTGGGTAGCTCAACCTGGCCGTGAAGCCTACTTCCAATGACTCAGTATCAAGTGCGTCATTTCAAGAGTGGTTGATTCTATTAGCAAATATCATGCTGAGAACTGGTAGTGAATTACCATGTTTACTTTTAAACATTTGATATCATCATTGGTAAGTGAGGCTAACTTTATTGAACTGGTTCATTCTTACCCTAAGAAAGCATTTCTTTTATGTTTTCTGCTTAGCATTGTCGGTACTACCTGGTCACCTTGTAAAAATTAAGGTTTCCAGACCCAGCTCAAACCTGTTGAACCAAAAGCTCTGGGAAAGAAGTCTAGTAAGCCTCATTGTGATGAGGCCTCTGGTGACTCTCATCCGTGTGGGTCTGAGAATTATGTGCTGTGACAGTGGTCTTCAAGACGGACGAAGTGGGCCTATCTGCCACTGAGAAGTTATGTTGTCCACCATGCTTTCTCCATGCATTAAAGAATTAATAGAGATTCTTGAAACTGACTTTCAGATGTAAATTTAATAGTAGTAATGAAATTAGCTAAATCAACTTCAATTTACTTTGTGAAACTTGTAAGCCTATATTCTCTAAGGACAACTGGCTAAATTTTATTTCATAGATTCAGATCATATTGTTTTAATCATATTATTTGATTTAAACCACTTTCTTGTATGCATTTTCCTCCTGGCAGAACAATCAAAGTAGAAGTCTATGACTGGGACCGAGATGGGAGGTAAGGCTTTGTGTGTTTCTGAGACGTTAATGCAGCCCAAGCAGACTGTGTGTAGGTGACACTGATGTTTTCTCTAGGTGCATGGTTCTCTGTTTAAAACTACATTACTGATGAGTTTACACGTGGTTTTAAAAGCAATATATTTTCTTCAACTTTGAGACTACAATGAAGTATTTCTTCATTTACAATAAGGATTTCGTGATTGGCCTTGATGCTTTGATAATGTGTTCAACACACAGGCATTGATTTTTCACAGCTCCAGAATAGAGATCTCCATTGTTCCAGCTCAGAGGTTCTGTGGAGGAACCTATAAAGTGTTTGACATGCCACTCAAGGGAACGCAAACACACACACACACACACACACAATCTAAAAAAAATATTTCTAAAAAACCACACTATTCTTTTTATGATGGTGGCAATAATACCTGAACCTTACACATGACAAGCACTGTTGAGGTACATCCCCAGTGATTATTAATTTTTGAGAAATCAGATTTAGAATCAAAGAAAATATTTGAACTCAAGAAGACTGAAAATAAAAATGATGAGGTTAGAAGAAGAAAAGTTCTTTAGGGAGAAAGTTAAATATTCCTTGAGAATAAATTATGTGAACAGATTGGTGAAAGATGTTGCAATCTTTTAAGAATCCTTTTAGTTCTAGGACAAAGTGTCTTTACCTTTATTTAAAATAACAGATCAGTGTTTTGAAATAAAATGTCAATGCACATTTTTATATCATACATGTACCCATATTTTAACTGAATATTCAATTTATGAATGAGTTATAAAAAGGCTAAAATAAATTATTTATTAAATTCTCACTAATACTCTCAATTAAATAACTAATGAGATTTGAAAAACATATTAGGTTATAACAGAAAATAATCCAGATAATGAAACTCAGATGTTAACTTTATAATTAAATAATAATCTTCATACAGGTCATTATGCACATTGATAGCCTGTGTTCTGCGTGGGGTAATAACAGTTGTACTACAAGTGTGTTTATTTACCCAACATTTATATGATACACATGCTTGGCAGCACTGTAATTAATGATCAAAAGGACACTGCTATGTTTTCTTTCTGCTATCTTTAATGTCTGAAATTCTGTACCCCTCTCATTTTGTATTTCCTGCAATGCCAGAAATTTTGATCTTTCTTTTAACAAAAGCGTTATGGGTTGTTTTTGTTTTGTTTTGTTGTTCTTTGTTTTTTAGATACTAAATAGCTCTGGTTGACCTGGAACTTGCTTTTTAGATCAGACTGGCCTCAAGCTCAGAGAACTCTCCTTGCCTCTGCCTCCTGAGTATGAAGATTAAAAGCTTGCATCACCATGCTCAGCCCACGGGACCATCTTTTATTTTGAACAGTTTGGACTAGCATTGTTCCAAGAAAATGATTCCAGTGTCTTAGTTTGGGTTTCTATTGTTATGAAGCATGGCCTATAAAGGGAAACATTTATTGGGGACTAACTTTTAGCTTCAGAGGTTTAGTCCTTTATTGTCATGACAGGGCATGGTGGTTTGCATGCAGACAGTGCTGGAGAGGTAGCTGGGACTTCTACATCTTGATCAGCAGACAGCAGAGGAGACTGTGTGCTACACTGGGTGTAGCTTGAGCACATAAGACTGCAAAGTCCCCCTCTACAGTGACACACTTCCTTCAACAAGGCCATACCTACTCCAACAAGGCCACACCTACTAATAGTGCCACTTCCATTGGACCAAGCGTTTTAAACACATGAGTCTATGGTGGTCATACCTATTCAAACCACCACACCAAATCACATGGATAATTTTCAATTTTCTTTTGGCAACACTGGGAGGTAAATGTAAATCAGCAGCTTCAATGTAATAATGATTCAGTCTTAGGTACATAAAATGTTACCTTTTAGTAAAAGAGTTACTGTAGCAATGGTTAAATGATTAAAGTAGAAAGTGCACTCTTAACACATTCTTTAAAATCTGACATGTGTCTTATGCTTAGAGTGCAGCTCAGTTCAGACTCATCGTGTTTCAAGATCCTTAGAGAACCACGTGCTGGGGCCGCCTCATTGCGTAGCATTGTTTTGGCCATGACATCAT
Source organism: Bramus lutescens (assembly GCA_001685075.1). Taxonomy (NCBI): domain Eukaryota; kingdom Metazoa; phylum Chordata; class Mammalia; order Rodentia; family Cricetidae; genus Bramus; species Bramus lutescens. Next base: position 111,177 of record LOEQ01005133.1, read on the forward strand.
CTATAGGATGTGAATTATATGAAACTATACCACTTGGGCATGGTTTCCATTTCTGTAATTCTAACTATTCAGGAGGCAGAGACAAGCAGATGCCAAGTTCAAGGCCTGTCTGGGCTATACAGTTATTTCAAAGCCCTCAGGCATTTAATTGAGATCCTGTCTCAAAATAAGAAATAAAAGTAAATAAATTGCCTAAAATTAGAGCAATAGGCTAGTTCTAAAACCCTGAGTCTAATCCCCAGGACAAACAAAGAACCTGAGAACACTGTGTATTACTTTGTGTGGACATTTAACCATCCAAGACTAGTGCATATAGTCTAGAGGGAATACATCAATTAAAAGCTTTCAAGGAAGACACTTGATCAATTGGTTGCCCACATCACTCATAAGGGAACTACAGGTGACTATGTCATGATAATGTCCCCAGAATAGGAACTTCAAGTAGACCTGTGACCTGAGATTTCTTTCTGTGAGGAAAGCCTTCGTGGGAAGGAAGTGTATGAAAGAATCTTGCTAAGTAGTTCACATTGAATTTACTGTCCAGAACCAGTCTGGAATAGGAGAAATGTAGTTACCTGGTTTTTTATATTATTATTATTTAAGCACAGTGACAGTGCCCCGAGAGTGCAATGGTGCTATGCCACCTCATTATGAGGAATCAACTCAGATATACTTGATTTTCAACAAGTCAAACCATCTCCCTGTAGTGCCTCTTTTAGTCTCCTGCCTGTCATCTCTTTCAGGGATGGGGCAGAATGTTTAAACTTCATTTTTAAAAGCGAAAGTTAAAATTCTAAGGAACAGGCTTGTCTGGGTCATAAAACCATCAATGAGGACGTCCTTGAAAAGCCCCACTTTCCTAGAAGTTACTTCAGCTGGATTGAGTTTGATTCAAAATTGGGGCCCATTAATGGGATCGTTCTGCATGAAATCCATACGGCTGTAATATGTGACTGATTGCCAGAGGTGACTAAGGAGGCAGTTGCTCCTGCAGCATGATGATTTGATGGAAAGACAGAGCCAGTGATCTGCCAATCATCCCATCCCAGCTTCCACCTGTCACATAGGGAGTATTAAGTGTCATTGTGACCACTGCATTCTATCAAATGATGGAATTTATTATAGGTACAAACTTTATCTGTGAGATGCTACCCAGTGGTAGGTCTGCTGGTCTGTTCCCTTTAGTGGGTTTTGCTAAGCCTGTTGAAGGTTGCTGTTCTGGGATTCCATCATCTTAAGCTAAGAATTTAAGAACTTTACTTGTGCTTAACATGAGATGTGAGACCTCACTTAGGAGATCATTTTATGCACCTTTCATGTTTTCCTTTTTTATTTTTTTCCTCACTCACTGTCTCTAATCTTCCCCTAAAATTAGCCCATTATTCACTTGCAGTTAACCCTACTATCCTGTGTATGCAGGCCACAAGTTTTGAGATATTTTTTCAACGTCAATAAACCGAATTTCATAAACTGAATGTTATTGAGGCATATCTACATTTTTATTCCATCCACTTATGTCTTTTTATTTTTCTTTCAAATGTAGCATGTGACTTTCTGTTCCCTGACCTTTTAATTTGTAATTATCATACTCAAAATGGGTTGCTTTAATTATGTGTGCATTAGATTCTTAATCAATTTTTAACTCTGGAACATCTTTACTTATTTAAATGAGTCAATGCAAAATCTGTTCAATTAATTTTGGAATAAATTGTCATTGAGTACTTACATGTTAAAGAGCTGACCTGGTATAGTAACGTAACTGAAAAATTTAATCTATGTAAAATCTTCTAATTATATTTAATTTGCTTTTCAATCTTTCTGTCTAGCTCAAAAGGCTTTGGAGTCCTTAAATTTTGATAATTTTTTTCAGAAAATTGCATAAACATTTCACTCACACTGATGTTTTGCTAAGGTATCAGCAAATTCCTCAGTCATTTTCAACTACACAGCGCACTGGTCTGCCATGCCTTGCTGACAGATTTTTTCCTAGTGTCTTCCCTACCAAGAAAGTCTTGCTCAGGTCATGCATAGATTTTCTGTCCAGACCCTGTTGAAATGTCATTAACCGCAGGCAAGCTTTCCTTGGGTATGGAGAGTCACACAATCCTCTGCTTATTCGCCCACTTAGTGAATTCTTTCTGCTGGGTCTTCCATGCTATCTGCAAGCTCACTGGGTTTAGGGTATTGTTTCTTCTTACCGTTCATGCAGGACTTTAAGGTAAGGGGCCTCTGCATTCTTGCACCCTGTGGTTGTGTTGGTTTCACACCTGAGAGGAACATCTGAATCAGCTGAGACCTTCCTGATGCGCATTCAACCCTCATGGATGTTTGCGAATCTTGTCATTCTCCCCTTCTCTTCAGATAGTGACATTATCACCATTATCTTCAGCACATGGGAGTTTTATCTCTGAGGAAGCTTCCGCTGTGATTAATTTGGCTGTCACTTCCTCATTCAGGAATTTTGTAAACATTTCTCTTAATATCTTCTATGACCATTCATTATTCTGTGCTATGTCGTTTATTCCTTGTGAATTTGCTTAATTTCTGGAGATTCTTTCCATCTTTGTTTCCTTGTGGTCAGATTGGATACATAGAGTTAGTTCAGTTCTTTTGTACTTGTTGAGATTTGCTTAGTACTCGGTATGAAATCTGTTCTAAAGACTCTCCTGGGGGCTTTGGAGCAGAGTGTACATTCTTTGGTGCTTGGGTGGAATGTTCTATAGACACCTGTTGTTACATGCATTGGATACACGACGTCATTTATCTGGAAGCTTCTCTGTTTATTTTTTGTCCTAATGATCTGTCTATTGGAGAAAGGGTGGAATTGAAGTTGCCTGCGATGACTGAGTTGTTTTCACCTGTGTCTTGAAGTCTGGAAGTATGCTTTTTATAAAACAGTGTGGTTGAGATTTTATTTTTTTAAATCTGATTTTTTTTATTTCTTTTAAATTTCCACCTCCTCCCATTTCCCTCCCATCCCACCCAATTCCCCTCCCCCTCACTCTCCAATCCAGAG
>LOEQ01005133.1:115228-145942 GCA_001685075.1 Bramus lutescens
GATTTTAGCCATTCTGACAGGAGTAAGATGGTATCTCAGCGTTGTTTTGATCTGTCTCCGATTGCAATATCTTCTCGGTTAACTGTTGTCTTGATTGGAACACAGTGTCCTTTATCTCTTCTGATTAATTTAGGTTTAAAGTCAGATCATAAGATAGTGCACCTGCTTGCTACCTGGTCTTCTTTCTTTGGATACTTTTCACTATGGGTGCTTGTCAGTAAGATAAGTTTCCTGTGGAAAATAAAATGATGGCTTTCACGTTTTAAAACCATTTAAGTGACCCATGTCTTTTGATGGATGGGTTGAGGCCACTAATATTTAAAGTCATCATGGAAAGGCGTGTGCTAATTGCTGTCATTGTTGTTGTCATTTGACTTCTTTTGTTGTGTTCTTATTCCTATTTTGTATTTCAGAATTTACAGTTTCATTTTCTTTCTTTTCTCCTCTCTTGGCTGTGCCTACTCCTCTCTCATTCTATGTATTGTTCCCAGTAGTTTCAGCAAGACTGGCTTAGTGGACATGAATTCTTTCAGCTTCTTTATCTCATAGATTCTATTTTTCCTTCTACTATGGCAAGTAGTTTAGCTGGGTACAGTAGTCTGGGTTCACATCTGTGGTCACATAGAACTTGTAGTCATTGCCCCAGTTTCTTTGGGCTTTCAAAGTTTTAATCAGCATCTGTGGTCTTCTAGAACTTGTACTACTAAGCCCAAGTTTCTTTGAACTTTTAAAGTTTTGATCAAGAAACCAGCTAATACTCTGATGGATTTTCCTTTTTATGTGACTTGTGTTTTTTCTCTTGCAGCTTACATTATTATTCTTTTTGTTATGAATATTGAGGGTTTTCACTGTAATGTGATACTTGGAATTAATTTTCTCTTTTAACTTTGTATTCATTGTGCTTCTTGTGTCTGTACACGTATGTTTTCCTTACTACAAGAAAGTTTCCTTCTATGATCCCATTTAGGATCTAATCTATGACACTGATCTGGGATTATTCTTCTATGAATAGAATTCATTGATTTGATATTTTAACAGCATTGCAAACTTCCTGCATATTTGTTTATTATATTTTGAATTTTTTCATATTCATTGTGTAAATGTCCAGTTTTTCATATTCAGTTTTTCATATTCATTGTGTAAATGGTCCAGTTCCTTTTTTTTTTTGCTTTAGGCTGGGAATGCTGTGTTGTACTTTGGAGTAGGGGTTGATCACAGTGTGTGTTATTCTTGCTACATTTTCAACCTTTCCTGTTATCTTACAAAAATACAAATATTTGAGTTTTGGACCACATGATTCTGTGTTCAATCACTATGAAAACAAAAATAAATTCAAGCAATTCTATTTTTTAATGGCATACTGGTAGTGAAATTTGACAGAAAAAACAACACTAGAAATATAATGTCACATTCATACAGATTATTACATATCACGTTATGAAGTTGCACAAATTTGGTCACACAAAATAAAAAGAGATGTGTGAATCTGTATTCTACAGGAGCTCAGAAATATTCTTCTGTGTAAAATACACAAGGCAGAGCTAAGGTAAAAATGATTAAATATTGAATCATATTTATCCATTCATGATCAAAGAATATTTGTTTATTCTTGAACAAATATATTACTTGACTATTTAAGAAAGTAACTGATATCCTAGAATTGAATTTCTGTAGCTATACACTAATGACCAACAGAAAAAAATGTGAGCAGGGGCTCCATAGCTAGATTTGATTGTTTTTGGTTTCTATTGTTATTTTAGTCCTTTGGTTAACATCAAAATTATCATTTTATACTAAAGCTGCTCATAGCATTTTGTTTTGCCCTTTTTAACAACAGTAATTACCACTGGCTGGTATTTTCAACTTTTCTGACTGTGTATTGAATCACACACATTTACCTTTCTATGTATGAATGCTTAAACTTAAATCTAAAATTCAATTACTGTCAAATTATAGCGAAAAGTAGGTGAAATAAACAGTATGCATATTTTAATGTCATTGAAATTGGTTGAGATTTTAGGTTCAGATATTAATTAGCTCAGTAATTTTCTAATCCATGCAGCACTAGATTAGTATCAAGATTCCCAAGTGGAATGGAGACAAAACCAAACCTCCCTGTTCTGCATTCTAACGGAGAGTGTTGCTAGGTCAGGGTCACTGTCACCTTGATTGGACGCTAGCTCCATAAGAATGTGAAGGCATTTCAGAGGTTTCAATGAGGACATGGTTGACAGAATCCATAGACTAGGTACTTAGTCTGCATAAACTGGGGGAAAGGAGAAAGCCTGATGATTGACAGCATCCTCTTCTCCCTACTTCTTGCTCCTCTGTGATGTGAGCTGAGGAGCATGCTCCCACCATCCTGGAGCCCTCCCCTGGCATGTCTTCCTCACCTTAGAAAACTAACCATTTAAGTGGGGAGCCCAAAATAAATGTTCCTTTTGTTGTTCTTTTAGGTATTTTGTCAATAGCAATGAGGAACATAATAGACTGGGTAAAATCTATTTATCGAAGATTTTTGATCCTAAAATATAGTATTGAAAAGGAAGTTTTAATGTGTGATGTGTTTGCTTGATTTAATGGTTTAAGATAGAGGCTGCTGGCAAAGAATTAAAGGCAATTATATTTTTAAAAGTTAGATTTGATATATTGCGTTAATTATATCTGGTAATCATGAAGTTTGAACGATAAAGCATAAATACACAATCATTTCTATGCATTTTCTCTTTAAAAAATTAGTTGTGACTATATAGGGATGTAATTTTTCAGCAAAGTGTGACAAAACCAATTATAACTTATCCTTAGGTATGGATGTGTTGTTTATATGTCATCATAAATTATGTTAAAGATTATTGTTTTCATCTTAGAAAAAATTATATCCAAAACTTTGAGTGGACACAACAAAGTGAAAATCAAGTTTATGAACAAAATATTAAATAAGCATAAAAGTAAATTAATAGAATTATCAGTTATGATTACTTAAATATGTTACATACAGTTATATATAAACTCCAAATCACAGCTATATATTACATATATTTGTTACATATAATATACAAATATATTATATATTTGTTATGCCATATGTATAAAATATAACTTTATAATTTATATCTGTATTAGAAATGGATAGAAGGGCAGATATGGACAAGATTGATAAAATTAGCCTAGAGCTGCTGAAATAGTGTATGAGAATGATGCCATTCATCCAGTTCCCATGGATACTGAGAAGCCCAACTGTAATCCACAGAGGAACAAAGACAAGAGATGTACTAGAATTAATAATGTTTGCCCAGTGTGGCTTATATCCTTAATATACACATACAGTATTTATACACACATATACATTATATATGCATATTTAATATAGTATATAATACTATATGTGCATATATGTAGTATACAAATGCACATAATATATGGATATATAGTAATTCTGTATTACCAGGTTAACTATAACCCATAAAGAAATTTTACTTCTGTCAGAATATGCTGATAATGAAGGAATGGCATTGTGGGCTAAGATGGGACTCTGTGGCAGAGTGCTTGACGAGTACACAGATTTGGATTTGACCTCTGGCATCTCCAAGAAAAATAATAACGCTTATTCAGCAGACTACAACACAGAGCAGCAGATCGCCTGAGAGCTTTCAAAAGTCATACTGGGACTTCTTTGGGGTTCTAGATATTCTCTACAAGAACTTCAGAAAGTTACAACAATATCAAATAAACAAAAAACATTAGATCTTAGATTGAACCTTTTAAAAAGTCGGTGTTTTTATTGCTGTGATAAAACACCATGACCAAGTCAACTTATAGAATAGAGTTCATGTGGCCTATGGTTCCAGATGGTGAGAGTTTGTGATGGTAGAGCAAAGGCATGGTAGCTGGAGCAACAAGCTGAGAGCTTTTATCTGGAACCTAAGCCATAAAGCAAAGACTGCACTGGAGATGCCATGAGGCTTTGAAATGTCAAAGCCTGCCCCCAGTGACAAACTTTCTACATCAAGGCCACCCCTTCTAAACCTACCCAAAATGTAACAGCTCTTGGTGCTATCTGAATTACCACGGTCAGTGAAAGCCAGGGATTATCTCATTTAAGAACATTCTTGAATGCTCAAAGGAGTATTGAAGTCGATGAGGGGTGACTATACGAAAACAAAATCAGCAAAATGGGAAGCAAGATGGGAGAGGTTATTCTCTGAACTTCCTAAGACAGCTCTTCGCTTCAGTCATGGCCAGCCAAGAGTCCAATGCGCATGTGACTTGTCGTCGTGGAACTGGTTGTTTGATTTTATTCGCCTGGGAACAAAGGCTCCTGCCACGCAGTAAATAAGGGTTTGCACAGGAGGAGGAATATACACAGCTGCGCATCTTCTTCCCCGACCATGAGTGGGAAACATCCACCATTGCCGTGGATGCTCGCTTTTCAAGACCTTGTTATTTCCAAGAACTCCGCAATGCTTACTGGCACTGGTAGAAATTAAAGAAGACAGAAAATCATGGGAAATATAAATGAAGAAGAGGAAATAAAGACAGATGCTGTCTTCCCTCATAGGAAAGACAAATTAGTGACCAAAATACCAGACAGAAACAAGAAAGAATGCATTTATTTTGGCTCAGAGTTTGGGGGAATTTCCATCCATTTGTCAGGGACAGTGTAGAGAAATTGCTCCCTTCTGAGAAGAGGATGTGGGAATGCAGTTCTTCACATCTTAGAAGACCAGCTCACAAGGCTTCTGGAATTTGGAATTGGATTGTGACTAACCTCGGTCTACCAGGCCATAGCTAAAAGTTCCACAGCATCCAAAATTAGGGTGACCAGTATGGAAAAGCAAGCATGAGCCTGTCAGGGCCTTTTATATTCAAACTGCAGCAAGTGGAAACAATTTTTGTGCTGAATTCAACGTGTAGAAATGTTATTTTTTATATTAAGTTCACATGCAAGTCTTCATTTGAAATAAATTTCCTTCAACACACATCTGAAGCCATCATATTGTGACATACACCAAAGAGAAAGACTCCCGAAGTAAGCATCCTGGAATTCATCCAGGGTTCATTTGCATATATAACTTCAAAATGTTATGCTGTATCATATAGTATTTCAAATTCATAAGCTTAATATATCTCTATAAATTATATTTATATAAAAAACTATAACGGTTATTAAGGTTATGTAGGAACCTTTTTCACTGGTTGCATGAATAGTTGTTTTGAGCTATTTTGATAAAATGTAGAATGCATTGTTAGGTTCTTTAAAAATATAAACATTTTTGATAAAAAGAATCAAATTAATTACCTGAATTTAATTTTGAAATAAGAAATAGTCATTTCTTCCAACATTTAGATAAAGACACACACACACACACACACACACACACATACCACATTTAAGAATCTCAAAGTTGACAGTAACTCAGGATCACAGTATGGTAGAACAATGAATGGGTGTTTTGGGATGTGTCTGTCAGCTGTTTCAAAATGTATCTGTTACAGCTGGATCTGTACAAAATTCTTAAGAGACAGTTGTGAAGCTAAGCATGAAAAACATCCAAACTGCCAGCCAAAGAAAGTACTTCAGTGTGATCTAGTAGGTACATAATGTGTGAGCAACAACAGTCAGAGCTGTGTTTAGATCTTAGGGTTTGAAATTGACATAATTCATGCATTTGCTGTTATGCTGAACTGCGTATAATCACTATGTGGGAAAATAATGCCAATAGTATAGGCAATGTGATATCATAGAACAGCTAATTTGAACACAGTGCTATTTCTGGTACCCACCGTGTGCCAGGCACTGACAGAGATGCAATCCAAGTACACTGTGCCATTCACAGTACCCACTGTGTGCCAGGCACTGACAGAGATGCAATCCAAGTACACTGTGCCATTCACAGTACCCACTGTGTGCCAGACACTGACAGAGATGCAATCCGAATATGCTGTGCCATTCACGGTACCCACTGTGTGCCAGGCACTGACAGAGATGCAATCCGAGTACACTGTGCCATTCACGGTACCCACCGTGTGCCAGGCACTGACAGAGATGCAATCTGAATACGCTGTGCCATTCACGGTACCCACTGTGTGCCAGGCGTTGACGTAGACTATGGAATACTGAGGTGAGATTTTTTAACCTTGTTGTTTTCTAGACTAATACAAGCTCAGAGGGGAAGCATATGAACAAATGTGCATGCTATGTGCTGGGAAATGTAACGACAGAGTGACACTGGGTGCCTTGAGCCTTCCTTTTGTTCCAGAGAGCTAAGTGTGAGAGTGTGAAACAGGAAAGGCCCTTGGAGGAAACAATAGCTAAGTCGATAATTGACGCCAGGCAGATATATCCTAAAACACATGGGGGGAGGTGATGTGTGTATTCGTGGTCAAGTGTAAACATAAATTACATTTGCAGGGTGCCCCTCTCCACTGGCGACAGACCAGAGATATGATTGCGTTACATAGACTGCATTCAGCACATGACTCAAAACTAGTTTCTTCAGTGACATTGCTAGTGATGGAGTGATCAGTTTGTTCTAAATATTGATAGGCTAAATATTGATAGGCCAAGCTTCACTACTGACTCGCGCTATGAAGGGCCTAGTTCAGTCCCATGGAGGCTACACAGCTGTCGGTCTAGAATTCCTGAGTTTCCGCGAGCTTGGTTCAGCTGTCCCTGTAGATTTCTCTCATGATCTTGACCTCCCTTGCTGATATATTTCCTCCTCCCTTCTTGGATTGGATTCCCAGACCTTGGCCTGGTGCTTGGTTGTGGATCTCTGCATCTGGCTCCATCAGTTGCTGGATGAAGGTTCTATGATGGTAGTTGGGATATTCAGCGATCTGGTGCCAGGGTAAGTCCAGTTCAGGCCCCTCTCCACTGCTGCTAGGAGTCTTAACTGAAGTCATTATGTGGATTCTTAGGATTTTCCCTAGTACCAGATTTTCCCCTAACCCCAGTGTGGCACTCTCTGTGGCTCTCTCTATCAAGATCTCTCTTTCGTTGCTCTCTCACTCTGTCCTCTCCCCTCCACCATCCTCCCAATCACTTGGGTTCTCATCTCCCATTACCTCCCCTTCATCACTCCCTTCCCCCAGTTTGCGAGGAGATCTCATCTAATTCCCCTTCCCTGGGCAATCCGTGTGTCTCTCTTAGGGTCCCCCTTGTTACCTAGCTTTTTTGGAGCTGTGGATTGTAGTCTGGTTATCCTTTGCTTTACATCTAATATCCACTTATGAGTAAGTACGTACCGTGTTAGTCTTTCTGAGTCTGCTCTGACTTCTGTAGTAAGTAATGCAAAGGAAAAAAAATTTTCTTAATTTTAGAATGTGCGGGCATCATTCAGAAAAGGTCACCCAGTTCAGCAGCTTCAAAGGTACATTGCTATCCCTGAGAACAAACAGGTTGTCACCTATCACATATTTCTCAGTTTTGTAAAAAGTAACAAATATACGTGGGTCAAAACACCCAAGTATTAAAGACCCCTTCTTAGCAAGTGAGTTCTACATTGAGGTCAGTATAGCTGTGTCAGAAGTGTGCTCAGATAGGTAACCAGGCCCTGTGATTGGATACAGATGTTCCATTCTATCAGAACAGCATTTTGTAGGTAGATGTTCCTGAATTTGAGTCTGGATTACCTAATTCCATTTGCTTGAGACTAGTAATCATTGCTTCTCTATGTCAAATGTGTGATAAGTGTCGAGTGGCAGAAGTGGCATGCTAGCAATCAGGGTCTGAACACTGAATTTGAAAAACTTGACCAAATGCAGATAGACCCACGCAGTGTGTGTCAGGTCTCTATTTCCTATTCCCACCGATGTTTAGTGTGAGCGCAGTGTTACAGGTCGGCTCACACTTAGCAGCATCATAGCCTTTGAGGTGCTTCCACACTTTTCATCTCCATGGTTACTATTTCAGATACCTGAAAGGTGCATGGGCAAGAGGCTGAGTTCTAAACAGAATCACTAGGACTCAAGGGAATTGCAAGGTTTTTAAAAAAGACATTGTGGGTATGAAGTTGTATTTCCCGTGGTCAAAAGAATTGTTTCATTTTTCCAAATTTTACAAGAAATGTAGAAAAACAAAGTACCAGTACTAAAGTCCTATTGTGTGCTTTTAATGTGTGAGTTGAGAGACTGCATTCTAGGGATTTCATCATAACCTATGACTAACTTCAACACTCTCCTCTGACATCTGTATGTATACAAATCCAAATCTGAAGGTTAATTACAGAAGTCAAGGTTAGGCTGCTCTAAAACAGAGACCCCACGTAAAACAACGGGTTGTAAGTGCAGGATCTTTCACATAAGGGGAATCGGGATGCTGGATATCAAACTGAGTTACACCTCAAATGATATGTAAGGTTCCTAGCAGTGAGATCACAACCTGTCCCCAACACTTAGCTGGCTTTCAGTAACTTGTTGTCCATGCTAGATTACCTTGACAAAAGGGAGGCGCACAGTCCTGCCTCAACTTGACGTGCCATGCTTTGTGCAAGTTCATGGGAGGCTTGCCCCTTTCTGGATGGAGAAGAAGGAGGCATGGAAGAGGAGGGGTAGATGTGACCTGTGTGGGGGGTACTGGCAGAAGAGGAAGGAGGGCAAACTGTGATTGGTAGGTATAATAAATGAAAAAAATATTTAAATAAAATAAAATGAAAACATTCTCTTGTGATAAAATTTGATGTAATTGATTGCAATTAGCTTTTTTTTTTTCTTCAACGTCTTACCTTCAGAAAAGAATTTTTTGTCTAGGTTCTCTGGGATTGTAAAATATAGACTGGTTTTTCTTTGCTTTATGTCTAAAAGTCACTTATGAGCGAGTACATATTATATTTGTCTTTCTGGGACTGGGTAATCTCACTCAATGTGATGTTTCCTAGATCCATCCATTTGCCTGCAAATTTCAAGATATCATTATTTTTTTCCATTGTATAAATGTACCACATCTTCTTTATCTATTCGTTGGTTGAGGGGCATTTAGCTTGTTTCCAGGATCTGGCTACGACAAACAATGCTGCTATGAACATAGTTGAGCACATGTCCTTGTGGTAAGATTGAGGCTCGTTTGGGTATATACCCAAAAGTGGTATTGTTGAGTCTTGGGGAAGGTTGTTTTCTAATTTTCTGAGAAATCGCCATACTGATTTCCAAAATGGCTATACACAGTCCCAGAGAACCTAGACAACAAAGAGGACCCCAAAAGAAACATACATGGATCTAATCTACATGGGAAGCAGAAAAAGATAAGATCTGCTGAGTAAATTGGGAGCGTGGGGATCATGGGAGAGGGCAGAAGAGGATGGGGGAGGAAGGAAGGAGAGCAGAGAAAAACATACAGTTCAATAAAAATAATTAAAAATATTTTTGGTTGGTTAAATGCAGCTATTCCTATCTTACTACTGGTCACTGGGAAAGGGCCATGACTTTTTAAGAAGTTCACAGCTAAACAGTGAATTCACATAGGGCTTATGGGGACATTCATTTATGACAATGAACAGCTTGTGAGTTCTGTGACACAAAACAAAAACTACTTTTGTTTATTATAATCATTTAGCTCCTGTCTTAGATTCTTTTCCAGTTACTGTGTAAGGGAGAAGGGCTGATTCTCACTCACAGTTTAAGGGACAGTCCATCATGGCTGGGGAATCGTGGTGACAGGGGCTTGAAGCAGCTGGTCAGCCATAGGTGTTGAGCAGTGAAGGCATGCTTCTGCACAGCTCCTTCTCCCTGCTTTCACTCCATGAGACACCTAGGGAATTGTTCCACCCACACAATCGACATGCTCCGCATCAGGCATGCTCAGAGGGCCATCTTCAGGTGTTTCCAAATTCTGTCTAATAGATATGTTCTTTTGGTGAATTACAATTGCCTGAAGACCCATTGTCAGTAACGAATTTCTCAGCAGTATCGTTTAAACTTAGTGAAATAATTAATCATTTGGATAACACAGGATTATCATTTGCTTTAGAGGTGAATATCATTAAAACTATTACTCCTGTTTCAAGTACTACTTTTGTTGTGTAAGTTGAATAATTGAATATTAATGAAATACTATTGATTTTAAATTTTAGATTAAGGGACAATGAAATTATATATCAGTCTCAAGAGATTGTCCAAATTATAAAGCTATATTCATAGAGCTATTAAACGTTTTTCAAACTCAATAAACAGTTTGTATATAAAATGTTTTGAAATATGAATGAGAATTGAATAATGCTGGTGCCACATACTTCTTTCTCCTCTCACTTTCAGTCATGATTTCATTGGAGAATTTACAACAAGCTATCGAGAACTTTCTAGAGGACAGTCACAATTCAATGTCTATGAGGTAAGAAGCATTTGCCTTTACTACTGACCTCGTGTGGTAAGCAGTTTTTGCTTTGCACTGTTTTCTAGGGTAATTGCCAAAGATTAAATGAGAACATGCAAGTGTGTGTGTGTGTGTGTGTGTATGAGAGAGTATATACACACAAACATTTATAAATTCATTGAATCTATTTGTTTCTTTAATTAATATTATTTTACTTGTTTCTTTAATTAATTGGTTGGTTTAGATGACCTGTTGAATGAAAATATTTGTGGAGAACAGATTAAGCTGTGAGGGACTGTGTATTATTGAGTGGTGGCAAAGCCTTCCTCTTGTCCCAGTACAAATGTTGACAGCGTAAGCAGAAACTTTCAACCATGGCTTCCTTCTCCAACATAACTGCAGCCTGAGACAGCTCCCCTACAGAGACCTCCTACCGAGATTAGCTAAACCTGCCTTGTTTATCCCATGAACCTGTCTCCTAGATTCTGATGTGTAAAATAAACCTGCTGAGGTTTCTGGGTTGCTGCGGAGGTTGGTGTCCTCCATCAGAGCTAGCACAACTCCTCTCACTCCGGCCTTTCTTTATGCCTGTCTGTCTGTCTGTCCTTTCTTCATTTCCTCATTGTTCCAGTTAGGTTAATTCCCAAAGCCCTGGAGTGCTGCAGACAATTGGTTCTGTGTTATTCTTGCTCTTAAGTCACATGGTCTATTTATTTTGAGCTTTTAAGATTTGCCTAAGAAGCTTTTTTTTTTCATTTCATTTTACTTATTTTTAATTCATATTTAAGCATATGTCTGTGAGTTTGTGTGTGAATGTACCTGAAGAGAGGTCAGAAAAGGTTGTCAATACCTGGGAATTGGGATTGCAGGGTGTTGTGAGCTGCCTGGTGTGAGTGCTTGGACCAGAACCTGGATCCTCTGGAAGAGCAGTAATGCTCTTAACCACTAAGGCACCTCTCCATCCTTGGAAACATTTTTCTTTTCCTCTTCTGAAGTTAAAATATAATTAACATAATTTTCCACTTTCTGAGTCCTCTCTCTAGTTCCTCTCAGTTTTTTTACTCTCTCCCAAATTCGTAATGTCTGGTCTCTTTTTCTTTAATTTTTGGTGTGTGTGTGTGTGTGTGTGTGTGTGTGTGTGTGTGTATGTGTGTGTGCTCCCGAGTATATAAATCCAATCTTCATAATCTGAATAATGTTAATTGTAAGTAGATATGTTCAGAGTTTACTGTGTGGTATTGCATAACCCTTTGATGGTATTGCATAGCCCATTGACGTCCTCTTTCCTTGGAAGACTATTTCTCCTGCTCTCTGCATTGCTTCGTTGCCAGTAGTGTTTTCTGTAGGGTTGAGGCTTTGGAAGATTTTCCCCACTTTGTGTTAACATGTCCACTGGTGCCATCCATGCTTAGGTCTTGAGAAATGTTTTCTTTTCTTTCTTTCTTTTTCTTTTTTTTTCTTGGTTTTTCGAGACAAAATTTTTCTGTCACTTTGGAGTCTGCCTGGAACTAGCTCTTGTAGACCAGGGTGGCCTCGAACTCACAGAGATCCGTCAGTCTCTGCCTTACGAGTGCTGGGATTAAAGGTGTGCACCACCACCTCTAGGCATGGGAAATGTTTTCTTATTTTATATTCAAATCCTAACTTGTTGTGTGTGCCTGAGTTGCTCTGCCTTGCTTCCTATCCATCACTAATCAACCAGTTCCTAATGAGAGAAGGAAAATTATTCATTTTTCTGCTATTGGCATAGCATTATATCAGTGAACTACAGTTGGCACAGTGTTCCTAAGAACCTTCACTTTCATTTAGGTAGACTCTGAAGGGAATGCCAGGGCACTACGCAGTCAGTAAAGAGACCCAATTAACCACACATCCTGAAATTGCATCTGTCCTCAGCCACCAAATCTGGGGGGTAAGCACTGCTGACCCTTGATTGCCATTATCTGAACATTCTCTATAAATTTTCAAAACTTTAATGTATATGCATATTAAAAGAATGGATCTCAGTATTTAATGGGTGGTGGCACCTCTTCTCCACAAGGTACCACTAAAGCTGGCTTCTTTTGGGAGTGTAGGATTCAAATAGATTGTATTCCTCGTACTGTATTTATTTATTCACTCATTGACTACTACTTTCATTTTTCTGCATTCCATGCTCGTACTAGGCTCTGCATCCTTCTGGGCATACAGAGATGAATGAAGAATTCACTGTGTAATACAGCAAGACAGGCATAGTGTTTGCAATGGTCATTTGTGCTCTGAACAGGTAGTGTGCAGATTGACCTATGAAATTATAGATGCTAAACTCAGCTCAAGAAAGATTCAAGTCACAGGCAAAGATGGAGTAATAATCTTTTCTACTTTAATCTTTCAAAGAAAGGATATTAAGACTATATGGACAATGAAAGTAGCATCAGATAGTCTGTACATATGTAAACATGTGTGACATTTGATGAGCTGACAAAGAAGCTAAATAGGGATTGTTTTTTTATTAAATGTCTAGGAGGGATGTTTATGCCATTAGTTCATGTAAATATTTTCTTTTTAATAAACATTATCAATAGAAATCAGGCTGAATGAAGTTAAACACAGTGCATTGTGAAAAGTTTTACGATGCCAGTGGACATCTGGACATAGTGACACACAGCTGTAATCCCAGCGGTCAAGAGACTGTCAGAAGTGAATCATAAGTTCAAGTCCAATGTGTGCTGTATAGTGAGACTTTATCAATAAAGCAAGTCCTTGAGATGTCCTCAGTGGTAAAGGACTGGCCTAGCATGTAAAAACCCTGAGTTCTGCCAGGCAGTGATGACACATGCCTTTAATCCCAGCACTTGGGAGGCAGAGACAAGTGGATCTCTGTGAGTTCGAGGTCAGCCTGGTATACAGAGCAAGTTCCAAGATAGTCAGGACTATTAAACAGAGAAACCCTGTCTTGAAACGAAACAAAACAAAGCAAACAAACAAAAAAAAACCCCAAAAATAAAAAAAATCAAAAACCTAAAACCTGAGTTCTCTGTACAACACACACACACACACACACACACACACACACACACGGAGGAAGAGATCCTAGAGTTTGTTGCTTCTTACTTAGTGACTAATGAATTGGATTTGTAAAGAATAAGTTCTTTGTATGGGCTATGAACATCTATGTTTTGCTAAAATATTGATTAATAGACGGTTTTATGTACATCAGGACACACATTACATTATCCAATCGTGTAAAATCCTGCTTTAGCTCTCTCTTGCTTTTTCAGTCGAGATTTCTATCATCCTTTTATGGTCCTTCTGGTACATGCAAATATCCACATATCCCTCCAGAGCATATACCTGATAATAGCATATTATTTTCCTTTGGGGGTTGGTTGGTGGTTTGTTGTAGAGAGAGAGAGAGAGAGAGAGAGAGAGAGACTCTGTGTGTGTGTTTGCATGTGTGTGTCTCTCTCTCCATCCATCTTACCTATATATCTGTCTTTCCCTTCAACCAAGGTCTCAGTTTGTTGCCTAGTCTGGTCTGGCATTGTGGCAATCCTCCTGCCTCAGCCTTCCAAGAGCTAGGATTATAAGCGTTCTATCTCACCCAGCTTGGGATCTCTGAGATTTTCTTGGTTTAACATTGATACACAGAGTTTTCAATTCATACACAGTATTAACACATGTGCCAAAATTCTGAAGTCATGCATTGTGTTGAGGCATCAAAACTCTCCTGAAGAGCCACGTGCTGTTTCTTTTTGAAGTTATTCTGGTGATCTTTCAGCCTCCAACTTGGTAGTGAGTTTGCTTAAGCAGGGTCAAACCCTCATGATCTTCCACTGATTCCCAGATTTTAGGCCATATACAGCAGCACATACTCAGTTCCATGCATTCCACAGCTCATTATCATAGTTGTTAGGAGTACAGACTGCCACGACTGGAGATGTTACAGTCCAGCGAAGGCCAAGACCAGGGAGTGGGTTTGTAGGAAACTGACCTACTAGAAACATGAGACCAGAAGTAACTGAAAATATTCCAAACATAAATGCACAACTGAGACTCCAAACTGCAGTTAAGTATGCTTTGTATTGTAGGATATAAAACTAACCTCTATGTGGATTGTTACACTGACCCCCTAGATAGTCACAGTCTTTCCTAATTCCCCTGTCTTCGGGTTGTACCAGAAAGTGAATGATTTCACCTCTTAAAAAAGTCATCTACACTTTAAAAAATGAGATCACCTCCAATTTAAAAATGTCTTTAGAGATACAAAAAAAATTCCATGTACTGAATAATTGATTAAAACATATTTTCCCCCCTCTGGATACAAGGAGGAAGACAATGACCACTGACAGACTCCATGCATGATTAGTCGTATGTGGCCTCTTTTGCATTTACTTCAGAGGCAGGACTCTGGTTTTCCGTCTATCTTCTGCAGACAGGTCTGTAGGTCAGCTGCTTCAGCCTATTTGCCCTGGGCTCCTCTCCTCCTTTTTGTCTAATGATTTATCCTTCCCAAAGGCCTTATCATGCTCTGCCTCCACCTTGGTCTACTCAGGCTCCTCTTTCCCTGGCCTTCCTCTTCAGCATCCTGGCTGGCACACTAGGAGGTGCATGTGACACACCCAAGAGGTCACGGTGCTGCATTGCCTGACTGTCTCTTGACCTGCACTAGCTGGAGCTTTTTAAACCTTCTGGGGCTGGAGAGATAACTTGGCAGGTAAGAGCATAGTCTGCTTTTGCAGAGGATCCAAGTTCAGGTCCCAGCATCCGTATCATGCAGCTCACAGCTGCTTTCAACTCCAGCTCCAGGGTGGAACTTCGAAGGCTCCAGCACTCACATAGACATGCTTGAGTGCACAGAGTAAGATTAATAACTTTTCAAACTTTAGAAAATCCCTCTAGATCAATGGTCCTCAACCTTCCTAATGCTGCGACACTTGAATACAGTTCCTCAGCTTGTGTGGTGACCCCAACCATAAAATTATTTTGTTGCGACTTTATAACTGTAATTTTGCTACTGTTATGAAATGTAATGTGAATATCTGATATGCAGATGGTCTTCTCTGACTTCTGTGAAAGGGTCATTTGACCCCCAAAGGAGTCTTGACTCCAAAGAAAAGTTGAGAACCAATGTTCTCACATCATCTCATATCCCTGAACTCCCCTTTTAATTTCTGCATCAGCCTTTTCTTTTCACCTTTGAGAGACACCCAGGTGCTAATAGTTACCATAACTGAGTAGTCTGTTTTCTATTTTTAAAATTAACTAATTATTTGTTAATTTTCTTACATCCCAGCTCCAGTTTCCTCTCCCTCTTCTCCTCCCAGTCCCTGTCACGTTCCTCTGTTCTTACCACTTACTATTTTCCTTTTTATTATTAATCAAATTTTTAAGACTTATTTTACATCCCAAATGCAGTTTCCCCTCCCTACTCTCCTCTACCTCCCCACCTCCTATCTCCTCCCCCCCCACACACAATTAATTCCTCCTCTTTTTCCATTCAGAAAGGGGCAGGCCTTCACTAGGTGTCAGCAAAGCATGGTACATTAAGATGAGGCAGGATCAAACTCCTCCTGTGGCATCAAGGCTGGGTGAGGCAACTCAGCATCTGGAATAGGTTCCCAAAAAACAGCTTAAGCGTCAGGGACAGGTCCTGAATACACTTCTAGGAGCCCCATAACAGACCAAACTGCACAACTGTCACACACAAAGGGCGTAGGTTGGTTCCATGCAGGCTCCCAAGCTGTGGTTCCAGAGTCCCTGAGCTCCTATGAGCTCAGGTCAGCTATGTCTACCACTGACTATTCTCAATAAATGTCCTGGAGATAAATCTTTTCCCAGCTCTCAAGCTTTGAATTAGGTCAAATGAAGACAAGTCAAACACTGTTTAACGAAGCTTTTGTAAAGAGCTTTTAGACAAATCAGTTAATGCTAATTCTTTATAAGTAACACCTTTTGAGGAACCAGTATCTGTCCAGTCAATGGCTTTTAGACTTCTGTTTTTCTCTACTACACTTATTTGTTACTGAGCTGCGTAAGAAGACCTTGAGTCGGGCTATGCAGTGAGATTCAGTGTTTGTTCTTAAATGAATGAGCCTGAATTTTGCACCAACTCTCAGTTTTTCTAGATTCTTATAAAAAAAAGAGAGAAAGTTTCTGATATTTTTCCCACTTCTTATTCCACATTTTAAAAAAGTGCATCTAGTTAATTTTAGTTTCTGAAGTAATAACTGTGATGATATTTACATACATATTAGGTATTTTCTTGGTTGTTGAGCCTGCCATATGTGACTACATGAAAAATCTTGTAACTCAGACATAAATCACATTGCCGAACCAATCCCGCTGTAACTACCACTGATCATGATGTCCCAGGAGCCAAAGAGATGAATGCGACTGAAATCGCATTAAGGTTAACTGGGGTTCTCATCTATTTCCTAAAACCTAGGAAAAATTCCATTAAGGTTAACTGTGGTTCTCATCTATTTCCTAAAACGTAGGAAAATTCCACTAAGGTTAACTGGGGTTCTCATCTATTTCCTAAAACCTAGGAAAATGCTTTTCTCCTAATGCTAAAAGTTAGTTGCATGGTTTTAGACACAACAGTGCTGACATGTACATTTTCAAAATGCTGAAATTATTAATTTCTGTTGGGTTTCAACCAACGTCTGATTTCCCATTTTTCCACTTTCCCAATCACTGCACAGTCCTATGTACTCTAAATAACTCTGAGGTACTGCACAATGCTTGAAGCCTCTAGATGAATCCTGACTTTGACTTCTCAACAGCCTCCTCAGATTTGAAAACACTTGAGTTTGTAGTGGTGGTCTGGATCCTTGCCAATGCAAGCTTGTTCATGTAAAACCTGATCAATCAAGGAACTTATGAAACACAGAAAAAAGGTCAAAAGCATAAATGAGCCAATTCCCATTTTATGATTTCTGCCAAATCTAGTGTGTTCTTGGTTTCATTGTGAGTCCCACAATGCAACAACTCATTCAACACTTTCTTGATTCTTGCCTTGTTATTTTAAAATAGAATACCGATTGCTGCTTGCACTTCTTTCTCTAAAATCCTATCTTATAGACAGAGGCAGGGTAGAAAGACAGTGATGGAGCCCTGGGAAAATAAATGATTTCCACACTACTGAATCTGATTGACACCGCTAGGCAGATGAGAAGCAAGAATTCTAAAGCAGCTAGTTGTGGTGAGAAGTAAGACTGTGTACACTTGGTGGGGTATCTTGGGTATTGTGTCTCAAGGGGCTGGGGGTGTTTGGCAGAGGTGAGCAGGGCCAGAATGGGAAGGAGGCTAATAGAGTTGTTAAGTTGGAGGAGAGCAATAGCTCACCACTTAGGATTGTGGAAATAGTAGGTGATGTTAAAAGGCTTTGTCACCTTGGGAGGTCTGTATGGATATAGGACCTGGGAAGGGGTGGGACATTGTATAGGGGTTTAGCATGAGAGGGGTACGGATCCATAGCATTAAGGGGAGTGTTGCTGGTTGTCTTTGCTATTTACTCTTTTCGCTTTTTGGTGGAGGAGGCCACCACTCAGCTCCCAAATAAATCACACGCGGAGGCTTATTCTTAGTTATGAATGTCTGGCCTTAGCTTGACTTGTGTCTAGCCAGTTTTTCTTAACTTAAATTATCCCAACTACTTTTTGCCTCTGGACTTTTTCCTTTTCTTACTTCTGTATATCTTACTTTTACTTTTACTCCGTGACTGGCTGGGAAGCTGGGTGGCTGGATGACTGGGTGGCTGGGTGGCTGGGTGGTAGCTCCTGATGTCCTCTCCTCTTGTTCTGTCATTGTTTCTCCTATTCCTTATTTCTCCTCCTATTTATACTCTGCCTGCCAGCCCCACCTATTCCTCTCTCCTGCCTCACTATTGGCCATTCAGTTCTTTATTAAACCAATCAGGTGTTTTAGACAGGCACAGCGACACAGCTTCACAGAGTTAAACAAATGCAACATGAACACAACGTAACACATCTTAAAAATAACATTCCCCACCAGGGGTGAGGCCATCAGGGAATGCTGAGCCTTAGTGGTCAGTCAGGCCCAGCTGTCGGATGAGTTAGTAGAACTGGCCTCCTCCAAGAGCTGATCAGTTCTGTTTAAGATGGGCACTCAACTCTCCTGTGTGGAGATTAAGAGGACAGAGAAGAGCAGAGCGCAGAGAATGATCACGGTGGGGTTTGTGAGCAGTGAAGAGAATATCTCACCTTGCCTTAGAGAGGAGGCAGCACCCTAACAGGAGCAAAGTAAGGGTGGCAGTGTTTGAAGCCAAGGACTGTAGTACAGGTGAGGTAACAGAATGCTGCCAGGAGAAAGCTTTCCTTCCAAGTCATTCAGGTGAACAGTGACCACTCCCACTGCCAGGAGTGCTGTACCAACACAAGCTAGCAGAAACAACAAGGGGTCTAGAGCACAGAAGGGAAGGAACAGAAGGAATCGAGGAGCAGTGTAAAGAACTGTGTCTGAAGGCTGAAGGTTCCTTGCAGCCAGAGCTCCTCCACTGCATCCAAAAAGTCGTCTTGCAGACGTATCAGGGAGTAATAAGCTGTCATAGAGTTGTGAGTCACTAGGAGGTTTATGTGGAGTTTTCCTGTTTAGGTATAACAGGAGTCTGGTTATTTTAAAGGAGGTGGTTCCAGTAATTAAAACATTTAAAAGATGGTAAAGCAGTAAGTATGAGGATAATGAGAATCGAGTGTTCAAGGGAATGAGCCAAAATGGGAGGGAGCCAAAGTCCATTCACAGGAGAAGGTTGTCTTTGAATTTTTGTCTGGTCTCTGCATCTTTGAGACCAATCTTGAACCAGATAAGATTAGTTGGTGTGGGAGCAGCANGACACAGCTTCACAGAGTTAAACAAATGCAACATGAACACAACGTAACACATCTTAAAAATAACATTCCCCACCAGGGGTGAGGCCATCAGGGAATGCTGAGCCTTAGTGGTCAGTCAGGCCCAGCTGTCGGATGAGTTAGTAGAACTGGCCTCCTCCAAGAGCTGATCAGTTCTGTTTAAGATGGGCACTCAACTCTCCTGTGTGGAGATTAAGAGGACAGAGAAGAGCAGAGCGCAGAGAATGATCACGGTGGGGTTTGTGAGCAGTGAAGAGAATATCTCACCTTGCCTTAGAGAGGAGGCAGCACCCTAACAGGAGCAAAGTAAGGGTGGCAGTGTTTGAAGCCAAGGACTGTAGTACAGGTGAGGTAACAGAATGCTGCCAGGAGAAAGCTTTCCTTCCAAGTCATTCAGGTGAACAGTGACCACTCCCACTGCCAGGAGTGCTGTACCAACACAAGCTAGCAGAAACAACAAGGGGTCTAGAGCACAGAAGGGAAGGAACAGAAGGAATCGAGGAGCAGTGTAAAGAACTGTGTCTGAAGGCTGAAGGTTCCTTGCAGCCAGAGCTCCTCCACTGCATCCAAAAAGTCGTCTTGCAGACGTATCAGGGAGTAATAAGCTGTCATAGAGTTGTGAGTCACTAGGAGGTTTATGTGGAGTTTTCCTGTTTAGGTATAACAGGAGTCTGGTTATTTTAAAGGAGGTGGTTCCAGTAATTAAAACATTTAAAAGATGGTAAAGCAGTAAGTATGAGGATAATGAGAATCGAGTGTTCAAGGGAATGAGCCAAAATGGGAGGGAGCCAAAGTCCATTCACAGGAGAAGGTTGTCTTTGAATTTTTGTCTGGTCTCTGCATCTTTGAGACCAATCTTGAACCAGATAAGATTAGTTGGTGTGGGAGCAGCACTGTTTCTGGAGGAGGGCATAAGTCTCATCCTCAGCAGTATTCAGGCTGTCTAGTCCTCTTTAATGTTGGGGCATTGCAGTAGCCAAAGAATCAAGTTTTTACTGAAGGATATTAAGCTGATCTGAGGTTTCTTTAAGCTTTCCAGAGAGCTTGTAAGACAGAGTGGTTAAGATGCAAAGAGGCCTTCAGCCCGTCTGTTGTAGTTCTGAATCCTGAAAACGAATGCCCAGAGTGGCAGGAAGAGGGATGAGATGGACTCATTAGCCACCATTTCTGGGGTCACCCAAACTTCTTTTAGGAACTTGGGACGCAGATCTCTCTTAAGTGCTTCAAGCTTCCAAAGGGGAGATGTCGAAAGCACAGCAGTTAAACTGCCTCAGAAGAGGGTCCATCTAAGGGGCCGTGGCAGAACTTAACAGATGGCAAAGATGCAGTGCATAATACAACCATGTGACGACAGTATGCATCCATAGACTGAGTTATACGAGTGAGGTAGCATCTATAATGCACAAAGTTCAGGCTTGTGGGACTACTATAGCTCCCACTAAGAGTGTAGTTAAGAAAATAGTTGGGGCAGTTTTGCCCTTATTGGAGAGCAGGCAAGAAAATTATCTTTGTCATAGGTGTTATAGGCTAAAATGGTTGATCATCGTCACCACTG
Source organism: Bramus lutescens (assembly GCA_001685075.1). Lineage (NCBI taxonomy): Eukaryota > Metazoa > Chordata > Mammalia > Rodentia > Cricetidae > Bramus > Bramus lutescens. The sequence continues at coordinate 135,945 of LOEQ01005133.1, forward strand.
TCCATTACAAATAACAGCACTGGTTTAGTAGAAGAGCTTGAAATATTTTTCATTGATCATCATAAATTCAGAATTGCCATTTGGACCTCCTCTATTACAGCCTCATGAAGAACATTAAGAGTTTAATATCATAATTAATAGGAGTTTTGTGTAGTATGGTGAAATATGTTTAGACAGCTGCCTGGACCATATACCAGAGCTCTGTAGATAGGACAATTGCAATTATGTTTCTCTTACATCAGACTCCAGTATAAGGAGCAAACATCTGGAGGCTTTGTAAGAGAACTCAGTTAAAATGAAAGCAAAATAGAATTTTTATAGAATTGTCCAGAAAAGTTCCAAGGATACAACTAGGGTGTCCTGAATTATTTCCTAAATCTGTGAGTTTGATTTCAGGGTATCTAACAACTTTTTTTAATCAAGGAACATGTAATTGGGGCATAGGTTGACACATAATAACTGTGAGAAGTGCTCTTCCAGAAAGAGGTAGTGTTCTATAGTTGGAGAACACAGCTTTTAGATTTGGCCTCTGTGCTTAAGAAGATAGGCAGGCTTGTTTTTCTCAGATATGCATAGATATTGTAGTTACTGATGTAAGAAAGGTCCTGTTCTATATCTGGTGTGTGTGTGTGTGTGTGTGTGTGTGTGCGTGTGTGTGTGTGTGTGTAATAGAATCATTAATGAGAAGTAGTTGTTCAGATAACATTTCATGTGGCTAAGAATAATGGCTTAGAACTGTCATCCTTTGAATTACCACAGAAGCACACCGATCATTTTAATCTTTGTTCTACTCTCCTGCTGAATGTTTAAGACTATGTAGGTAATCAAAATTGTTTTTTGTCTTGAAACTGCTAAGGCCAATAGAGGGTCCGGTCCTCAGGAGTCACATGGGCTCAAGAGGAGTCTCTGATGCCTCCAATCTCTCTCTGACCAATTGTCCATCTATGCAAGGATAAATCAAAGGCTTAGTTTGGCCTGGCTGTGGCTTCCTCTGGAAACTCTGAAGAAACTTCTCCTGTGTGTTCTCCCTTCTTTTTGTAGATTGAGCATTCATTGAGTGGGGCTCCAAGGCCTCTCTGAACAATCAAACAGTTGTAGACATTTCTAGAGATTATCCACAATCCTCTAGGACCTCATTGACTTTTGAAGGCAAGGGGAAAAGCACTCTCCCGTTCAGTCCCTCTGACCACATTAGAAAAGCCCCCAAGTAAGGTTATTGTAACCCAGAAGATCAGTCCACCAGTCCTGTGCTTTTCACTACTGTATAATATTTGAATAGCCAAATATTTCTAAATTATCTTTGATTTGACATATATTTTTGCCAGTTTTATAATTGTTGATCATAGACCTTAAAAACCTTAATGTCCTATATCTTAATCTATGCCTTAATCTCTATGTCTCATCCTTTACATACTTTAATAACTTACTTAGACTTTAATAGCTTGCAAAAGCTTTTCACTTTTTACACTCTGTAAATATCCATTCATCTTAATCTTCATACATAAATTCTTCTTTACTAAAACAACTTCCATGTTTACATCTTTCAATATTTTTTTATTCTTAATGCAATGAGACCTAATAGCATTAACAAATGAATTTACTCTCTGCTTTGGAGTTATCTCCCTGGGGGAGGGAGAGTAAGCAATGTCTATTCTCTCTTTATCTGGTTCTAATGACAAACCAAAGTTCAGTTTCATCGGGGTTCAACAGTAAAACCAAAGAGTTATTGTACTTAACAGAGAATTGCTAAGCGATTGTTGATGGGACTGTGGGTGGCCCAGAAGCAGTCACACTGAAGGACTTTACTCAGTATGCATGAGGACATTTTATAATCATACAGATGAGATTTTGAATATTATTGCTTGTTGCAATCATACTTATATACCTTTTCATTTGAAACTTAACAGAGGATTTTAGTAAACATTTTGTGAGACTGAACTAGTGAGGTGAGAGAAAAGCCTCAAAGTGTTGCTGCCGAGAGTGTGACCCTTTACCAGACATTAATCTTTTTCTCAGCTCTAGTCAGCCCTGTTTGTACATTGAGGCTTTTCTCACATAGGATGCGTTTCTAGGATGAATCCCAGGTGGGGGAAGGTTTCGGATCTTTTTCTGCAACCTGGCCTGAGAGTGATCTCTTTGTTTTATGAGGCCAAATGGGAAGGGCTTCTTTTCTTTCGTTGCTTCTTTACTGGGATTTTGCGGCCGTTTTCAGCCCTACCTATTGCCCTCCATAGTATGTCCCCAAGTCTATCCCTACCAGCTACTGTGTCGTGCCTGTATGTGTGATTATAACATTATAAACAGTAGCTGTGTTGGTATGTCTCATTAGGTGATTTTTGCTGTTAAGTTTTAATAAAGGGTAAGTTAGGTATTTTCTTTAGCAACCTATATTTTTTCCTTCCTTCTTTCTTCTATCCTTCCTTCTCTCCCTTTCTTCCCTCTTAGTGGAGACAGTGATAGCTCCCCTCTTGTGTAACCCAGACTGGCCTTAATTTCACAATCCTCCTGTCTCATCTTTTTCAAGTATCTACTGCCACCATTGGGTTGCAGTTTATGATTCTTTTCAAGGAATTTATTATTATTTAGATACTTTGATCTTGAAGGCCTTATTTAATCTGACATGTCTGAGATGGGCGAGAGGGCTCGGTGGTCCAGAGCACTTGCTGCTCCTCCAAAGGAACTGAGTTTCCTTCTCTGCACCCTCAGCTGCCTGTAACTCCAGCTCCGCAGGATCCCATGCCCTCTTCCTGTCTCTTCGAGCATTCTCATTGCAGAGGCACATTTTTTACCTCAAAATGAAAAGAGGTCATTTATTCTGGATCCCGATCTAAGTGACTATGGCCCGGGAACATACATTCAGCTTTCCCCAGGTTCTGTGTTCTAAAGTGGATGATGTTTCATGAAGATTTTATAATAACAGAGAAAGTCATAAATGAAGACTTAAAAAAGAATACGTTAGTAGACCTGGTGTTAATGTGAATGTTAAATGGTGTTTGTATAAAATTCTGTAAATAAAGCTTTTTTTATTATTTGCAATGAATTGGATCTCCCAGAATATGGTAAAACCCCAGGGTTGCAGGTTGGTTCAGTGAATACTAATAAATTCAGATTTCCAAAACTATATGTTATTACTAAAAATAAAGTTTGAGTACACAGTATAAAGAAAATATGTTGGTGGAAGCATCAGAGACGTGGGATACAGGCAAATGGAAAACATCTTTATGGTAAGCCTCAGACACTATTGGCGGAATGCTTCGTTTTGTGGTTGTTGAAAGGTGGGAGGTCTGAGATGGTAACAGATTCCAAAGGATAAGTGGTACTTTGTTTATACATACCAAATTGATTCACCTAATGTCCACAACGCTGTTAGGTCAGGTTCAGTGGAGGCCAACAAACATCTATTGAGAGGATTAAAGATGGCTCAAGACAATTTGGCTCTGGACTTGCAACATTTCAGCTGTTATGGGGACACAGTCTAGAGCCAATTGAAAGTCTTTATTCCAGCCTACTTGGACTACACTTAGGTATTCAGGGGCCAGGGGTAGCCTCAAGTGTCCAGAGGAAAGGATTTTTTAAGGCAAGAACTACATCTTGCCTACAAATGCCTGCTGTCTTACTCGGCAGCACAGGGATCTTCAAAGAAGCAAGCAGTTTACCAAAAGTCAAGTTAACTGGGGCATCTTGGCCTTGGGTCTTAGAATACAATGGGGTAATTTTCCTGGGGATTTTCCATCAAGGAGTTTGAATTCCAGTTAAACCAGCAAAGGCCTCAACAAGAACACAAGATGAGGCACCCTCTGGCCTTGTCATACCACCTCTCCACTCTCAGTGAAGTTCTGATCAGGCATGCAGGAGGTTCAGCATGAAGGGGCAGCTTTGCCCACAGCACCTCCATGCATGTGGCAGACAGCCACACACACACTCGCACACACAAACACATACCCACACAATCACTCTCACATATGTGCATAAACACAAACATACACACAAAACAGATCTTCTTCATAAAGTATATGCATGATCCTAGGTAATCAAAACAAAGTGAATGAAAGCTATCAGGAACAAGAGACTTGTTTTAAAGGTGTCCACTGGAGATTTTAGCAGGAACTTGGCCAACTGATTACCCAAGAGTTACCGTAAAGGCACTGTCCTGAGATTGTGCAAGAAGTGAACGTAGCAAGCTGGAACACATGTGTTTTTAATCTGGAGGAACCTAACATTTTAAATGTTTTATTTGCTTTTCAAGGTGGTGAACCCCAAAAAGAAAGGAAAAAAGAAGAAATACACCAATTCAGGAACTGTAAGTCGTTTTTAACGTTATTGGTTAAAGGCACAGATCAGAAATGACATGACGGACTTAACAGTTTGGACGGTACTAAGATGATCTCAGAGATTTACGTCACTTAGCAATTCACAACAACAGCATGGGCTGGAAGCACTGTCTTCCTAGGAGGGTGGTTCTGGAGAATAGAGTTGGAGGCCTTGCCTGGACTCTGCTGGTTTCTGCCGAGGAAGGCTGAGGGGCTGTGCTGACTTCTCTATTCAGTGGCATTCACTATGGTGAATCCAGCCAAGGCCAAGCTCAGGACTGCATTCCTCAGTGATTCCTAAGCCTGACCTAGGAGGCCAGTACTCTCACTGATGGAATCTCAAATATCAGTCCTGGGAATGCTGGGGGAGGTCAGGCCTGGGTCATAGGGTAAGCGCAATCAAAAGATGGAAAAAATCAAGAGCATGCTACTTTCAGATTAAAAAAAATACTAAGTAATTTTTCCTAAAATTAACTTTACTCAGAAGAAACAAAGCCTTAAGTTTTCTTCATTTTCTTTTAAAGTTTTGTATTAATCATAATGTAATGGTTCAAATACTAGATGACCTTGTTAGGGTCCCGTGGCAGAAATGGCCATTTCTTGTGCAGCTCTCCTTGGCGGGTCCACATGTGGCTCCTTGGCGCCTCCTTGGCGGCTCCTTGGCTGTAACTGCTCTCCAGCTTTTCTGCCTTTCCTACCTAATCTACGGTGGGAAACAGCACTGTGTCCCTGCAGGTGACTTCCACACTATTCTTCACAGTCACGGAGAAGAGTCAGCTAGTGAATGCTGCCTTTCATCCCTTTCCTTCTGATAACCTCAAATGCATGTCCTGGCAGACTTTAATAAATAAAAATGTCTTTCATTATTTTAAAATGTTAGGGAATAATATACTCCCTTTAGTAGAAAACTGTCCATATCCATGCTGGGATTGCAGTCAATACTGTCAAGTAATTCACATTCTCTCTCTCTCTCTCTCTCCCTTCCCCCTTGCTTTCCCTCCCCCTCTCTCTTCCCCTCCCCCATCCCTCTCTAGGTAACCTTACTGTCTTTCTTGGTGGAAACAGAAGTTTCCTTCCTGGATTATATTAAAGGAGGGTAAGTCATCTTCTAAAACTAACACAATATTTCTTTCTGTACAGATTGTCGTCATGACCACAGGAGCAAGTTGATAACACCTTTGAACATTATATATACATACATATGTATATATGATATGAATGCATATAATTTATTTAATGCTAGCATGTGTACTAAGGCAGTGCACATATGCCACAGGACCTACGTGGGGGGAACTCAGGGGACAACTTGTAAGAATTGGTTCTGTCCTTTCCCACTGGGGCTTCTATTGCTATCACAGAATGCTATGACCAAGACCAGCTTGTAGGGGAAAGAGTTTCCAAAGGAAGTCAGGTAGGAGCTTTAACTTGGAGGCAGGAGCTGATGCAGAGGCCATGGAGGGCTGCTGCTTACTGGCTTGCTCTCCATGACTTGCTCAGCCTGCTTTCTTATAGAACGCAGGACCACCACCCAGCAATGGCACCACCCACAATGGACTGAGCCCTCCCTCATCAATCACTAAGGAAATATACTACGAGCCTGCCTATAGCCTGGTATTATGGAGGCATTTGAGATTTTCTCCTCTCAAATGACTCTAGCTTTTGTCAAGTTGACATAAAACTACCAAGGACAGATACTTACTTCAAATAAACCCATTCGAAAAAAATAAGAGTAAGGCTACTATAGAAAACCATGGTTTACAGTTTTTCCTACACTGCAACATTAATGAATGTCTTTATTTTGCTGCATAGAGGAGATGCTACAAGATCACCTGGAGTACGTTCTTACCATTCATTTTGTATCGATTATATTGCTAAAAAGATGTACTGGCTTCCATTGCTAACAGCTGCGTATGAATGTTTATCAAGCTGAATAGTGTCCCTGTTTGAAAAATTTGCTAATTAAACATGTCACTGTCCTTTTTAACTTATTTTTTAAACTGTATTCTTTTAGAATTCCGTGCATGTATACAATGACATATGATCATATCTAATTCCAATCCTCCTACTTCCCCCAAGCCTCCCCTGAACCCCCTCACAACATGCCCTCTTCCTACATCATGTCCTCTTCTTTATTAAAGGAAATTTAATCCCCTCAGAAGAACAATCAGTGCTGTATGTATGTGGGGCCATCCACTGGAACATGGGCAACTGACTAGTAGTCATGCCCTCAAAGATGAGTCCTTCTCCTTCCCCAGCACCTATCCACTGTCATTTTAGTCAGTTCTGTGTCTCCACGGAAACCTTTGTTGAGAAGACTTGGAAAAAGAAGGTTTGTAGGCTCCTTCCTCCCACTCTTCTTCTAGGTCCATTGAAGGGTTGGGGATTTTCACTGAAGATGGTCTAAGAGGGTAGCTTGGAGCCCAGACTTCACATATTGCTACCCTTCCCAGACCTTCCGCCCTGGTCTGAACCCTCTTCAGCACATGTCAGAAGAGGTTCCTCTATAGTTAACCCCCATGGCCTGGCCTTTGTTCACTGGGTGACACTAAGAACAATAGACCAACATTCAATGCTGTGATCAGAGTCTAAATACAGTGACATGACCAATGGCCAAGTTACAAACTCCTGTATCTGCCTTTACCCTCTTGTCTTAGAACATCACCAAAATAATTAATTAACTGAAAATAATTAAAGAAATAAAGAAGGAAAAGATAAAAAAACATAGCTGGGTTGAATGCAAGGTTTGTGGAATAGTAAAAATGACCAAGGAAATCTAAGCATGCCTTTTAAAATGGAAAATATTTACATTACCTCAAAGATATATAGCACCTGACTGTGGACTGGCTGGCTACTGATTCTTCAGGAAGTACACCTTATAATATAGCCGGGGCACAGAAAGCTAAATATCAGAGATTACGTTCCTTACCAATATCACCCGTGAGTGATGGAAGAGGAAAGTGCTCTCATTTGGTATTTCTCTAGTACTTTGTAGTAGAATGCATTTCAGACTGTGTATTACTGTTGTTTGCATTAAAACTCCCAGAAAGTTTGCTTTATGCATACTTGATATTGAAGTATGTATATTCTAAATGATAATAAGACTTATTAAATTAAAGCCAGTGTATGGTGGTGCATACCTTTAATCCCAGCACTCAGGAAGCTGAGGCGGGTGGATCTCTATGAGTTTGAGGCCAGCCTGGTCTTCAAGAGCTGGTTCCAGGAAAGGCACCAAAGCTACAGAGAAACCCTGTTTCGAAAAACCAAAAATAAAAGGCATTAAAGTATAAAAATTCTTCTGCCTCTACCAGAAATTATTGCTACTGGATTTTTATTCTAATTCTACTTGGAGGACAGAATACTGAGATTGAGGCATGAACTGCTGATTTTCTTTCTGTCATGAAAGAAGGAGTGGGAAGAAATGGCATTGGAAAGATACCGTGAATTCGAATAATTCAGCAGAGTTAAGAGGGGGTTGCTGGGCCTTCCAGTAATGCATAATTGTGGCCATGAGTCTCAACTTGACTGCATGTTTCAAACAGCAGGCCTACCTCTTCCCACCAGAACCTGTTTCTGTTTCCAATAAGTAGGAATAAAAATAATGATGCCTGCTTCAAAGTAAATGTGGGATTGAATTTTGTGTAGTTCTAACCCTCAGTAATACTAGCCACTGTTTCCTGAACTATCTATCAATGGGTTTAAAATACCAAAACACTTTATTGCATTTGCTTTTTTAAATTTTAGTGGTGGCAATTTCAGCTCTCAAAGACATGGAGAGAAAAGAGAAATTTAAATGAAAAAAAGTCAGCGAGGTTCATCCTTAACTAAGTTCCACTTGGAGGTAACCATTGCTTTCAGACATATCTGTTCACCCTGCCCACATCTTAATTGTGATCCTTCACCTTGTAAAGATTATAGACAAAGTGTTATTAGTCCCAGTTACACGAAATTAAATTCTTTATGGGAGAAGAGAGAGGGAGAGAAAGGACTACCCACATATTAATCAGTTCCTTTTTTGTTTTGTTTTGTTGTTGTTTTTGTTTTCAAGACAAGATTTCCCTGTATAGCTCTGACTGTCCTGGAATTTGGGCTGGCCTCGAACTCACAGATATCTGCCTGCCTCTGCCTCCCAAGTGCTGGGTTTAAAGGCCACCACTGCCCGGTTTAATCAGCTCCTTTTAAAGGCCGGAGCGAACCACCTTGACTTTGCTTGTCTGAAAGGCTAGTTGAGTATACGAGAATTTACAAATCAGTCCCATGATAGTTTTCTTTAAAAATATTTAAAGCTGTTTCAAAAATGCAATAAAATGTTCCCTGGTTTTATGAAATACATGGCATTACTTAGAAGGTTGCCTCGGGGAGCATGCTTTGCCAGAGCAGGCGATACTATAAGTTTCTCTAATCTCATTTCTTGTTTGAATATGCAAACCTAGGACTTTTGTTTTTAATTAGGGTTCCTTGTAGGGGCATCCAAGTGCTTTGTTCTCATCAAAGCAGCTGAAAGCTAAACCCTGCATCACCAAATGTAGATAAATCTAATAAAAACTGCCTTCCTTCTATAAACTAACAGGGAATGCTTTCGTAGCTCATCTAAACCAACAGTTAGAAAAGAGACCTTTATGCACATTAAAAGATGCCTCAAAACTTGTTTTTGTTAATCTTGATTCTAAATTTGTATATTTAAAGGGAGAAGTTGGGAAAGGGTCAAACAATATGATATATGAATGAAAATCCCAATATGGAAGCCCATTTCTCTGCATGTCATCTGAAACAGCAAAAGTAAAATATTTAAAGTTAACAAAGTAAATATGACATGGGGCTTGGAAGTCAAGGGATGTCTGGCCTCGCGGTTGGCATTGTCCTCCACCCTTGGCTTGTTTTTCTGCAGATAGCATGTTCAGTACCGTCTGTTTCTTACTCAGGAATGGTGGAGATGTATCATTATAAGAAAGGAGGCTGACCGTGTTTATGTTGGGCAGTTTCTCAGTCATGGTGCATGGTGAGCTGAAGAGGGAAGGAAGGTGGGGGGATGTGGCAGAGGGCTCTCAGTGCTCTGTAAACCCTCTGCTGCTAACTAGGGGTCAATCATCTCTCTAAAGGGGAATTCTCTCTGAAGTATGTGAGCTTCTGTAGAGGGGTTTTAATCATCCATTTGAAAGAACAGCTGTGGAAAGCCTGCTTCTGTCTGGAAAAGGCTTCCACTCTGGGAAGCAATTAGAGGTGGGGGCCGGAAAACGGAGAGGAAAAAGGGGCTAATGAAGGACAGGAGGCAGAAGCAGGTGGAAAATTTGTCCCTGCTCCTGTTGACGCCACCATGCAGACTGTGCGTTGGAAGGTCACAGGATGTCTTTTGAAGCTCTCTCCAGCGGTTCATCCCCTGCTGAAGGCAGTGGTTGTCATTCATTGCTTGACCCTGAATGCTAGCCAGCAAGCATGGAGAGGATTAAAGGAAAAACAAATCTTAAGGCAGAATAAAGAGAACTGTGTCTCATGAGAGGAAAGGATTAACATGAGCCTGGAAAAGCCCGGGCTTGCTTCTTGGGAGTGCCTTCTGCAGTTTGTAGATCTATTTATTACACACGGATACTCAGTATTCTGTGACCTTTAAAGCAGTGCTCCTCAACCTTCCTAATGATTCAGCCCCTTCATACAGCTCCCCTACCATAAAATGATTTCATTGCTGCTTTGTAA
>LOEQ01005134.1:17861-36263 GCA_001685075.1 Bramus lutescens
TGCTATTGCCAAAACTTCAAGAACTATGTTGAAGAGATATGGAGAGAGTGGACAACCTTGTCTTGTTCCTGATTTTAGTGGAATTGCTTTGAGTATCCCTCTATTTAATTTGATGTTAGCTGTTGGCGTGCTTTATATTGCTTTTATTTTATTTAGATATGATCCTTGTATCCCTAATCTCTCCAAGACCTTTATCAAGAAGGGGTGTTGGATTTTGTCAAATGCCTTTTCAGCATCCAATGACATGATCATTTTTTTCAGTTTATTTATATGATAGATTTTTGCATGTTGAACCAGCCCTTCATCTCTGGGAAGAAGCCTACTTGATCACAATGGATGAATTTTTTAATGTGTTCTTGGATTCAGTTTGCCAGTATTTATTGAGAATTTTTGCATCTATGTTTATGATGAGATTGATCTGTATTACTCTTTCGTGATTGAATCTTTGTGTGGTTTTGGTATCAGGGTAACTGTAGCCTCATAAAAAGAGTTTGGCAATGACCCTTCTGTTTCTATTATTAGAAGACTTTGAGGAATATAGGTATTAGCTTTTCTTGAATGTTCTGGTAGAATTTTGTACTATAACCATGCAACCCTAGGCTTTTTTGGGGGGAGGTATTTTAGATAATAGCTTCTATTTCCTTGAAGCTTATAGATCTATTTAAATTGCTCACCTGGTCTTGATTTAATTTTGGTATATGGCATCTATCTATAAAATTGTCCACATATTTTACATTTTCTCATTTTGTGGAGTACAGGTTTTTGTATTAAGACCTAATGAGTCTCTGAATTTCCTCAGTGTCTGTTTTCATGCCCCCCTTTTCATTTCTGATTTTCTTAATTTGGATGTTCTTTCTTCACCTTTTGGTTAGATTGGATAAGGGTTTCTCAATCTTGTTGATTTTCTCAAAGAACCAGCTCTTTGTTTCATTGATTCTTTGTATTGTTTTCTGTGTTTCTATNGGTAACTGTAGCCTCATAAAAAGAGTTTGGCAATGACCCTTCTGTTTCTATTATTAGAAGACTTTGAGGAATATAGGTATTAGCTTTTCTTGAATGTTCTGGTAGAATTTTGTACTATAACCATGCAACCCTAGGCTTTTTTGGGGGGAGGTATTTTAGATAATAGCTTCTATTTCCTTGAAGCTTATAGATCTATTTAAATTGCTCACCTGGTCTTGATTTAATTTTGGTATATGGCATCTATCTATAAAATTGTCCACATATTTTACATTTTCTCATTTTGTGGAGTACAGGTTTTTGTATTAAGACCTAATGAGTCTCTGAATTTCCTCAGTGTCTGTTTTCATGCCCCCCTTTTCATTTCTGATTTTCTTAATTTGGATGTTCTTTCTTCACCTTTTGGTTAGATTGGATAAGGGTTTCTCAATCTTGTTGATTTTCTCAAAGAACCAGCTCTTTGTTTCATTGATTCTTTGTATTGTTTTCTGTGTTTCTATTTTGTTGATTTCAGCCCTCAATTTGATTATTTCCTATCTTCTACTCCGTCTGGGTGAGTCTTCTTTTTTTCTAGAGCTTTCAGGTGTGGTGTTAAGTCACTAATGTGAGCTTTCTCTGATTTCTTTATGTTGGCACTTAGTGCTGTGGACATTCCTCTTAGCACTGCTTTCATGGTATCCCATAGTTTTGGATATATTGTGCCTTTATTTTCATTGAATTCAAGGAAGACTTCAGTTTTTTTTTATTTCTTCCTTGACCCAAGAGTGGTTCAGTAGTTGATTGTTTGTTTTCCATGAGTTTGTAGGCTTCCTGGGGGGTGGAATTGTTAAATTCTAGCTTTACTCCATGGTTATCTGATAAGACACAGGGGCTTACTCCATTTTTTTTGTATCTGTGGAGGTTTGCTTTGTTACCGAGCATGTGATCAATTTTTAGGAAGGTTCCATGAGGTGCTGAGAAGGAGGTATATTCTTTTTTTGTTTGGGTGTAATGTCCTATAGATGTCTGTTAAGTCCATTTGATTCATGACATCTGTTAGTTCTCCTATTTCTCTGTTAAGTTTCTGTCTGGTTGACTTGTCCACTGATGAGAGAGGAGTGTTGAAATCTTCTACTATTGGTATGTGGGGTTTGATGTGCGATTTAAGTTTTAGTAATGTATCTTTCACATACGTGGGTGATCTTGTATTAGGACATAGATATTCATGATTGAGAATTCATCTTGATGAACTGTTCTTGTCATGAGTATAATGTGTCCTTCTCCATATCTTCTGAATGATTTTAGTTTGAAATCAATTTTGTTAGATATTAGGATAGCAACACCTACTTGTTTCTTAGGTTCATTTGATTGGAAAGCCTTTTTCCAACTCTTTATTCTGAGGTAGTATTTGTCTTTGAGGTTGATGTATGTTTATTGTTACCAGAAGAGGGCTGGATCCTCTTTTCACATACTTTTTCTTAGCCTGTGTCTTTTTACAGGTGAATTGAGTCCATTGATATTAAGCAATACTAATGACAAGTGGTTGCTAACTCTGGTTATATTTTGGTAGTAGTGTTTGTGTGTTTTCCTTCTTTGGGTTATGCTGGTGGGGAGTTATCAGATGTCTGTGTTATTATGGGTGTAGTTAGCTTCCTTGGGTTGAGATTTTCCCTCTAGTACTTTCTGTAAGGTTGGGTTTGTGGGTACATATTGTTTAAATATGTTATTGTCATGGAATATCTTGTCTTCTCCATCGATGGTGAATGAAAGCTTTGCTGGGTATAGTAAGCTGGGCTTGCATCCATGGTGTCTGAGTATGCAGTACAGCTATCCAGGACCTTCTGGCTTTCATTGTTTCCATTGAGAAGTCAGGTGTAATTGTGATAGGTTTGCCTTTATATGTTACTTGATCTTTTTCCTTTGCAGCTCTTAATATTCTTTCTTTGTCCTGTACATTTTGTGTTTAGATTATTATATGGTGAGGGGACTTTTTTTTAATCCAGTCTATTTGGTGCTATGTGAACTTCTTGTGCCTTCATAGGGATATCCTTCTTTAGGTTGGGAAAGTTTTCTTCTATAAATTTGTTGAATATATTTTCTGTGCCTTTGAGCTGAAGTTCTCATTCTTCTACCCCTATTATTCTTAGGTTTGGTCTTTTCATAGTGTCCCAGATTTCCTGGATGTTTTGTGTTAAGAATTTGTCTGATTCAATGTTATCTTTAATCAATGAATCTGTTTCCTCTATAGTATCTTCAGTGCCTGAGATTCTTTCTTCTTTCTCTTGTATTCTGTTGGTTATACTTGTCTCTGTTGTTCCTGTTTGTTTACCCAGATTTTACATATCCAGAATTCCCTTGTTTTGTGTTTTCTTTATTACCTCTATTTCAGTCTTTAAGTCTTGAACTGTTTCCTTCACCTGTTTGATTGTTTTTTTTGTTTGTTTGTTTTTTTGGCTTTTTGTTTGTTTTCTTGGGTTACTTTGAGCAGTCATGAATTTCTTCCAACTTTTTGTTTGTCTTCTCTTCCATTTCTTCATGGGAGTTTTTCACTTCCTCTTTAAAGGTCTTCATCATTTTAATGAAGTTACATTTAAAGTTGTCTTCTTCTACTTCTTCTGGGTTAGGATGATCAAGCCTTCCTTCTGTGTGTCTGCTGGTGTTAGCATGTTGCTTTTTAGGCTGTTGGAGGAATTCTTGCATTGGCTTCTACCCATTTCTTTCTTCAGATGAGGCCTGCAGTACTTGGTGTCTTGGTCCAGTCCTTGCCTTGGCTGCCTCTTAGGTCCCCTCTGCAATGAAGCACGTTCCCAGGTCCTCTCAGTATTGTAGCAATCTCCATTCCAGGGTTCCACTGAGCTCACAGGTGACCAGGTGGGTGTGAGGCCGGGGTAAGTTGGGGGATAGCCCTGCTGCAGGAATACTCCCTGCTGGCTGGCTAGAAAAGTAGAGGGAGTTGGGGAGGGGCCCCAGGGTTTTGTCCCACTGGGGAGGTCCCAGAGAATGGGGCATCTTGTTGTCTGGCCCTGAGGCAACTGACTCACCTCTTAGATCCCCTCAGTATTGGGAGCAAGTTGTATTCCAACATTGAACACTTTTAAAAACATATCTTAGCCATTTTTATTTCTTCTTTTGGTAATGTTCTTGTTAAAACCCTTAGCCTATTATTATTTAGGCCAATTGATTTCTTAACTCATTGAATTTATTGTGTTTCATATACAAAAGGAGCATCTCAACCTACACATTGTAAAACAACCTTATGGAATCTAAAGATTAAAATAATCGTTAAGAAATTTGTTTTTAAAATTTAAATATTTCTTTTCTGGTAAATGTCAATTCTTTATAAAAATTCATTATTAAAAAGATATGCTAGAAAGATGTGTGTAGAAAAATTTTAAGATTACTTATAAAAAAGCCCATATTTTTGCTCCATTTTAAAAGATATAGCATCAACACTGAGATAAATAATTTTCAAAACTGACAGAAAGTTAAAATTACTTGATCCAGTGATATGTTAATTTTGGAATATTATACAATTGCCATATTTCCTTAATTATTCTTTCTGTGTTTTATATATGTGTCTCCATGTATACATGTCTGTGAGTACATGTAGATGTGAGAGAACATCAAGTGTCTCTTTTGAGTGTCTTCTCTGCTGTGTTATTTGCAACATGTTTTCTCGCTTAATCTGGAATTTTCAAGAGCTTATTGTGCAGTATCACATTCTGTCTGGTCCCTCTCTTCAATGAGTTCTAGTGATCCTCCTTTCACTCGAATTACTGGCATACAGCCACATCTGCAATTTTTGCACAGAGAATGAAGATTGAAATCATATCCTCATTCTTATCTAAGTTATCACATTACGTCCTGAGACATTCCCTCAGCCCCCAGAATTATTCTTATTACAAATTATGCCATCATCATTATTCTATTCAGATCACTTATTACTTTGCAATATGTCTACTTTGTCTTCTATAGTAGATTTCCCCTTTGTAGATTCATTGTATTTCTTCTGTGTGTATGTGCACGTGTGCTGGGGTGTATGCATATTCGACAAACCTAGAGCATTGGATATCTTCTATTATAATTTTACATGACATTCTTTTAAGATAAGGTCTTTCACTTAACCTGGAGCTTGCTGCTGTTTGGGGTGAGGCTGATGATGCATAGTCTCCAGTGATCTTCTTGACTCCCCTCTACCTGGTTCTGGATTTACACCTGTAATCAGGCACACTCAGCTTTTTATTTTTTTACTTCAGTGTCAGGGATCCAAAGGTAGGTCCTCACACTTGTACAGCCAGCACCATAACACACTGATGCACCTACCTACCCCAAGAATTTTAATATATGATTTTCAATGATGTTGAGAATTAGGCAGCATATACTACCAACACAAATTGTTCCCAGAGGATTTGATAGAGCTTTAGGGATGATTAGTGTTTTCTGGAAACCAGATGAATCTGTATGAGTGCAGATACATTTGTAATTACCTTCATGATTACTAAGTCATGATACAGAATAAAATTCTAAGAAATAATTTTAAATTATTTTGGTTTATAACAGCTTTCTAAGTGTGTACCATTTTAAAACCTTTTAACCATAAAAATGGACAAAACTAGGCAAGTACAAAATAAAATTTATAAGATGTCTATAAATGACATGACTTAAATAATTCCTTACTAATATTCCTACCTCATCTTGGGCAAACATTTCTAATTTCTTGGTAGAGCATTGTCTTTCCTGTAAATGTCATGTAATGCATAAAAGGTTTTTGGACTTGACTGGATTTAAGATGAAATATGCTACATGTAATTCAGAAAGTGCTGGCTGTTTCATATCTACATGCCTAAATCATTTTATTATCTGCTTAATAGCAGAACAAATTAGTCATCCTCTCTGATTCTGGTGCACATTATGCTGAGACATGCCTACCCTAATATGCTTTCTGATAAAGTAAATGCTTGCTCTGTCAGAGCACAAATCTTATTTGGACTCCAGGAAAGTCAAGGGAGAGAGAGCTGAGTCTGCAGTAGGATTGCTTACTCAAGGAGAACCGAAGATTTATTATCAGACTTCATTAAATATATGAGAGACCCCAGCACTCTAGGTTAGAAAATTAGAATGCAAACATCAAGCTTCTACATGAAATGTAACAGGTAGCAAAAACAAGAATGATAGCTCTTTGCACTTTACACAAGTAAGGAGGTGGGCCTTTATCAAAATAAATACTTCAGCTAGTTGAATGAGACTATGCTTCTTAGTTATTTATTTCAATCATTAATGCAGGACTATAAAGTATTACTAATTAATCTTCAGAGAGATGTATAGATACTGATAATGTAAAATTGTGTCTGAATTTTTAATATGTATTCCTTTATTTAATAAACAATATAATTAAAAGTTTTAAGTCTTGTTTACAAAAGTGAAATTGCTCACCACTGATGCTTCTGTACAAACTTGTTATGTGCACGATGGATAAGATTTATAACTTTCATTTGAAAGGTACATGGAATATTTCAATGTATCACTAATAAAAATGATAAGTGTATTGCTATTTTAGAAATAGAATATTGGTTAAGTCTAACATTGGTTTGTCTATTCCATAATATTATTTAGAAGAAGTAATCTTTTCATCTTATATGATAAAACAAACATATATGTTATAATTTTATTTACCTTTACTAACTGGAAAACAAATACTTCCTATCATGTCATTTTCTCTTGGTTCTTTCTGTAGCAGACTGTGTTCATCTATTCATCTATTCTTCACCTTAACCTTTTTCTTTTTGCAATTCTTAATTTCTAACATTCTTAACATAATAAGTTCTGGACATACTCACCATTCTTTGCCTATTTTATATTTAGATATTATTGAGTAATAAAAAATAAGGATTGATAATATTTGAAACATCTCAGCATATGTATGTTAATGAAATGGTCAACTCAAAATGCCTTAGAAAGCAACTATCCCAATATGCATTGCACACCTCAGCAGCTTAAGCCAGACTTGCTTTATTCTAACTACTTCACTCATGATCACAATATGACCTTCGTAAATTGTGTTTTAAGAATAAAACCATTAGGATCTCTAGAATGGAGAAGCCAGGGTTCTTATCACACAAAGTCAGTTGTAGCAATAGGGGAGAGCAGGCTTTCTTTTCATCCGGCCCAGCTCCCGCATGGCTAGCTTATACCCCGAAATAACAANATTCTGTTCTGTCTACTCCACCCACCTCAGGGCTGGCCTATCAAAAGGCCAAGGCAGTTTCTTTATTAACCAATGAAAATAACACATAGACAGATGACCCTCCTACATCAGTCAGTCTTTGCCTTAATGATCCCTGTGACTGTAGACTGTCTTCATTGAGCTGTGTATGTTCAGTTAGACAGTAATCTTTTAAAAATCAAAGTATTAAGATTTGTCTTCAAGTTAGATATTTGAAACATGGGAAATCTTGAGCAGTATGCCAAAGGAACAGGTTACCTCAAAAGAAAACAAGTGCATGTCCCAAGCCTTTCCCTATTCTTGTAATAAACCTTTATTGTTTTATTCACTTAAGTGGGTTACTATCAACTCTTCCTGGGGTTCTCTCTATTGGATGGCTTTATAAAAATGAAACCTTATTTCCATCACAGAAGTATTCCATTTTTATCACAGAAACTCTCTCATACTAGTTTTAAAAAGCTGCTGAGTTCAACAGCAGTTGACCTTAACACTCTATGGCCGTTTGTTTTAATGACAGATTGAAGACCAGTCCCTAATCCAGTGCTCTCTCTTTCTTGGTCTATATTCATGTGGGTTCCATCAAATACAGATTCCCACAGAATTGTGCCTGAGAATACAACTGTCCTGAGGAAATAAAACTTCTAAGACATTTAAGATGTATAAATAAATTATGTTTCACAAAATTAAAATATATTCTTAATAAGATTGCAGGAGATGTGAGATGGAATATTATTGCGCCTATAATGATTTTTATTATAGAACTTCCAAATCCCTGATCCTCCTCCTCCTTTTCTCACTGTTCCACCTAAACAAAGTATTAATCCTTAAATAAATGACATTGAATTAATAACTCAGGGGAATAGATCATGCATAAGGTGTGTTGACTATAACCAAGAAACAGTTGGCTCATGGGAGGATTTTCTTTCTTGTTATATTCTCCTTAGGTGGTTTATTTAGATCCATAAAGGGTGTATAGAAAGATTTGTCCATTAATCTCTAGAGTTTCAAAGGTATTCAAAGTCACTTAATGATTTTTAACATTGAAACCATTTCCTAAAAGCATATACCAGGCCCTTTGGGAACTAGACTGTTCATGAATAAAAATGGAAATAATATTCTGTAGGTTTATTTTACTATAAAATGTCATTATTCCACAACTACCAGCAATTATTATATAATCATTAGTGGTATTATAACTCAGAGTTGCATCAATAAGTCACTGCATTATTGGATGTATCATAGATGTATTTATATAATTTTCACCCTTCTCTAGCCATCCAACTGGTATCATAGCCCCCACTTGTTCTCAAATTCATGACTGCTTCTTCTATATTATTTTTACACTGATGTCATCTACTGAACCCATTCAATGTTGCTCTTATCCACATGTGTTTAGGGCTGAACATTTAGGAAAAAATAACCTATCAGGAAACTCTTCTGTGGGTTTGATTGATTCAGTTTTTCTCAGTAGCTATTGAGCAAGTATAACTTTTCATCTATGGAGAGGCCTTGTGAAATTTCCGCTATTCATCTTGTTATATCAACTTGTACTGCCATTAAGCATATTTTGCTTTGACAACCATACTTTTAAGATTTCTTGGGTAGAACATCTGTATTATGTCTAGAAGATACTGCTTGGATGCAGGCATCAAGGTACTAGCTTTGTATCTTTGAGTATATAACCTGAATTAATCATAGAAGCCAAGAAATTAGAAATTAGAAAGACTGTGTGCACGTGTGTGTGTGTGTGTGTTTGTACACAGTTTATATTAATGAGAACAAGGAGGAACATTTGAGAAACTGTAGCTGTGAAGAAATGATGGAGGCTGCTATAGGGAAAGAAGAAGGAAGGACCAATGATACTAAGGGTATTTGAAAAAGTCATAGGAAAACATTATTTTGTAACCTTGAATACATACATAAATTCATTATATATAGTAGTTGAATATATATATATATATATATACACATATATACATATATAGTAGTTTTACATCACCTGGGGTAGTAATAGAATCACCTCCAAGAATAATAGGCTCTATATCAAAAATTATATTTTCTGAGCTGTATCAGCCACAAGTCGAAGAGATTTTCCAACAAATGTGGGCTCTACCTCAGACTAAGGACTTGGAAGAACTGAAGGTGAACTAACCTGGAAATCTGCTAAAAATGGCTTGCTCTGAAAGATTTCACCTGTGGCATAAGATATACCCAAGAATGCAGGTAACCAACAGGCATCAGACAGTACTTAAGGTCCATTAAATCATAGAAAATCCATACCTGGTACTTCAAACCTAGCCAAGTACCTGTGGTTAGTAAGGTTAGGGATGCTAGAGGAGAGATACTTTCCTAAACCATAAAATTTCCTACAGCATTCTAACTACCTATTTTTACATTTACATATGAGTGCAGCCATCACTCCTCATCTAATAAGCTACTTTTCCAGCAGATGGAGAGATACTACAGAGAACTATAATTGAAAAAGATGTAGAGAAAAACTGACTATGGGGTTCCCAGGTCCAGTTAGTACATGCACAGTAAATCTTACAACTAAGACTAGGGAAGCATCATAGAAAAGGGGCTGAAAGATTGCGTCTGCTTTCTGATTACCAGCCATCCTAGAGAGCAATGATGTTTGTTGTGCTCAAAATAGACAAAGACATTGTAATAAATAGTTTACCTCAATCTCATTTTAGAAGCTATGGAAAGAGACATAAATAAACCCCATCAGAATAGATTACACTGTGCTTCTGAAAAGAAGACAGCTTAGAATTCAGCCAGCAATCTCTCCATTTATGTGTGAAGAATCAAAGTGGACTTGCAAGTTCATGTTGCATATGTAAGACTGATGCTCAGCATTATGCAGATCATGGCACTGCTTCTCTGGGTGGAGAGTAAAATTACAGTGCCATAGTCTATTAGTGCAGTAAATGTGCTTTGATAACCACCTAGCAAACACCTATATTTTGTAGATGAAATTAGTTCATGGCCAATCAGCTGACTAGTAGGAAACATGAGAATTCACGTAGTCTTGCAATGAATATAGACACTAAAGAGGCAATGTTTATAACCACTAATGTGATAGTTATTTAAATTTATGAGAAAGAACTATTTCTGTTCAAACCTGTTACAGATTATTTTGGGATATGTATCTAGAGAGATAGTACACTGAAGTCATGTGGCAGCTTAGTAGATCATTGAGTATCATCCTATGTGTTCAGTCTTACTATCTTAACATAAAGTCTCCCACTTAACCCAAATCTCACTATTTAATCAAGGCTGGCTGACTCAGGGAACTCTGAGGATCTACCTGCTTCCACCAACTGGTGATGAGGTTACAGGAACACAGAGCCATGCTCAACTTTTTACATGGATGCCGAATAATAGAACTCAGGTCTTTCCATTAGCAGAGCAGGCATTCTGAACAACAGTTTAGTCGCCCTGACCCAGAAAGACAATTTAAATACACTTTTGCCTGTTGTTTCTAAGTTTGAATTAAGATGTTTTAATGCCATTTTATCAACTGTGAACTCTTAACAAAATTAAGAATTCACACAATAATAACTTTTTTAATAGAGTAAATTTTAAGACAGGCTATATTAAATTTTGTATGAAAACATAATAAATTTCAACTGCATAATGTGTGATAAGTACATATTTTGAAACCTCATTCAGCATTTATCTAAGAAAAAAGCTCTTAAAACTTCCTTTTTTTACATTTGATGTAGTTTTATCTGCTGGGTGAGAATCATATAGTAATGTGGAGATATATGGAAAATGGAAAAAAGAAATGAAGATTATATAAAAGAAACAACAATGAGGAATAATGAGAGAGGGGGTAAAAGAAGTCAGTGTATTTTAGGAACTCAGTACATAGAGTCACACTGGAGAGGAATGCCTTTGGAGTTGAGCAACGTTGGCAAGTAGAGGATTCCAGCCTCATCATCGTAATAATATCCAAAAATTACATATATAAGTCATGATNCCATATTATCAGGGCGTCACAGTCATTCCTTCCTCTGCCATTCTAAGAAACTGCCTTTGGCTGCAAGTAACCAATGACATTGTCCAAAGGTATCTGCGCCAGTGTCTTTAGTAACAGAAGGAGCCATTTATCTCCATGGCATCCACAGGCATCAATTAAGGACAAGACTGTAACCCCATGGAGGCTTCTGCTACTCAGTCTGCTTTCTGTTTTTATGACTCTCACACTCCCAAGAATTCTAAGCCATTCTCTGCCTGATGGAAAAATGAGGAAGCAACTCTTCGTGGCCTACTTAGCAAGACTTGATGAAAAGACCATCAGCAGCACCCACGTTTTCTGAGAAGGACACTTGTGTCTGTTTGACATCAGCTTTCTGCTGACCTATTTCCCGGTAATTGTCATGCTATGATTTTAAAACAACAAAGATGATTACAAGTGGTGTAGGCAAGGATAACACACCTTTTTATATTACCAACAAAGAGGCTTTTATAGGTAATGGATATTCAAAGAAAGCTTTCTGAAGAAGTCATTCTTCCTAGATATCACTCTGGACTATTTCAGCGTACATGGATTTGTTTAGTATTTTACTGTAGACTAGAGACTTGAAAATTGACATCAAGTGCTTTAAAAATGCAATAGAAAAAAATAGAAGAAAATCAATAATAGTGTGAGAAATGACTTGAACAGCTTGTATTTTCTCAGTCGTCATCAAAAAGTAATTTTATATCCAATAATTTGTATCGATTGTTTGTGAAACTATAATGCATTATGCCATAAGCCTGACTGTGCAGTTATAAATATACATACTACTTGGTTGATGTTAGTTATTTTCTTTCTTGAGTTTTCTATGAAAGTAATCCTACTTTTTTTTACTGTTTATACATAAAAGTAAGATTCAAAACTATGAGCATTAATTAGAAATATCACCTTTAGTCAGGCATTTTGCACACTTCTGGTTGAGTCAAAAAACAAGAGCAAAGCATGAACTATGATATTACTAAAGAAAAAAATCTTTCAGGATCATTCACATTGTGATCATCAAAAGTCATTTCCCTAAGGTTGTGCAGTGAAAAACAGTTTTATAACCATCACTTAACCAGGGAGGGACATCCAGAGAAATGCAGCCTTAGGTGACTCTGCATTGTTTGAAGACCATTGAGGACACTTTTTAAGTTTTTAAGTTTAACAGACACAAAAGGTTTGTTTATACTAGCATTGCTACTATATAGAGATAATGGCTTGTACTCTTATGATAGAAGACTAGACAGTAAGTGATAGGCATCATTCTATTTTTTTTTGTAGTAACCTTAGGAAATCACCATCCCAGCCCACCATTGTAATGCATATGTGGTTTTTCGTGGATTTAAAAATGTTATAGGGTTTGCATTAGTTAGTGTTCTCTAAAGAAATAGAGTAGATGGGCTTTCTCCCTCTCCCTCCTCCTCCTCCTCTCTCTCTGTTTCTCTCTCTGTCTCTCTGTCTCTCTCTCTCTTTCTCTCTCTCTCTCTATGGCATTTATTAGACTGGCTTACAGGCTGTGCGTTTCTCATGACAAAGAGGCTGAGAATACAGTATTTATTCAGTCTATGAGGCAGAATGTCTCTGTGCTCCCAATCTAGCACTGGAGTGCTGGGAAATTCCTGGAGAGCTTCCTATCTTTAGTCTTCCCTAGAACTCCTATGAATTCAGTTATAATAGTAGTTAAGGAATGTTTTACTTTTAGGAAAGATGAATTTGCCAGTGAAAATAAGGACAACCAGGCAAAAAGCAAAACTTCTGTATCGCTTTATATGGGTTGCCTTCAAATGCTATGGCCCAGATTAAGGTGGGTTTTTCAGTTTCAAATAGTCTAATTAAGAAGATTCCTCACAGTAATGCTCAGAAACTTTGTTTTACTTAATCCCAATTATAGTTGTCTCGGTCACCCTTGTGTTGATATTATAAAACACAACCACCCAGGTAACTAATAAGAAAGACTTATTTGGCCTTATGCTTTCAAAATATTAGACTCTGTGGTGTCAGAGCAAAGGCATAAGTGGCAAGAACTGTGAGTTCACATCTTGATCCACAGCAAGCAGGGGGCAGAGACAAAGACCCCGGATTGTACAAGTGTTTGAAAACCTCAAAGCTATCCTCAGTTACACCCCTCCTAACACTCACACAGCCCAATCCTTCCCTAACAGTTCCTTCACCAGGGAACAAAGAGTTCAAACATAAGAGCCTTAGGGGCCATTGTCATTTCAACCACCACAGTAGTCAGGGTGACAACCAAGATTAGGCATCACAAGCCCACCTAATAATAATTTTTCATGAAGCCTCTAACTGTGTTGTTATAAGGCCACATGAATCCTACTTTGTATAAATTCCCATCATGAAGAGATAGTAAAATTTTCAAGCTTTGTATTGTTTATGATGTCTCAGTAATATGCCTGTTTCATAATAGGACTCCTTTATAATTTTATCTTTTGCTCTTAGTCATCACAGTTTCTGGGATGGGCATGCAATGAAAACTATTGGCTCATGTACTTATTGAGCTATACAGAAATACAGACCTTATACCATGCTGATAATCTTCAAGTTGACTTGTATTTGGTGATCATTTACTTTCTAGCACAGCTGTTACCTGATTTCTACAGTGGATAATTACACCAGTTTGGATGGAGAAACCACAAAGTTCCAAATTACTGTGAAAACCTTTATTCTAATAAAAAGGATCGCATTTTATCAAGTGCAGAAGAAGCCAAGTATCCACTCAAAATTCATTTGTCTTTGGCTGTGCAAACATAGATCTTTCTTTTGACTGTACATTCCTGAATCCTGGTGTCAATGACAGTGAGATCTTTCTAAGTAACTCATGAAGGCAGCTAGTTCTGTCTCAGTGTCTCAGGTCAAAGAAGAGAGTAATAACAGTGCATACCATAAATTGAAATAAAATTTGCAGAAGGACAGAAGATACTGGTGTGTGCTTAATGCAGTAAGATTCTGACACATAGATCAAGTAGTTGTTATTGGTATGACTTTGAGAAAATTCTTAATTCCTCTGAAACTCAGTTTCTTATCTAAAATCAATATGGCTATATGAATGTTGATAGGCTTTAATGGAAATATTTTTTATTTATTCAAGAAATATGTAATTAGAATTTTCTGTGTCCCAGACTCATAGCAATACAAAACAGAACAGCCTTACCTCAAGGAACAGGAAAGCAAGCAAAATATTCATTAACAAATAGATAAATAGTATAATTACAGATTTAAGTTGAATGTGTCTAGGGCAACAGATCCATGATAATATGTTAACTGCTATTTTTGAACTATAGAGGTGTGTGTGTGTGTGTGTGTGTGTGTGCGTGCGCACGAGCACGCATTTAACTGGCTTGATCAGAGGAGCCTTTCCTGAGGACATGGCATTTTATATTAAAAATGATTCGTGACCAATCACTGAAGAGAAAAAAAAATCTTTGCAGACAGAATTAACAGTAATTGCAAAGCACACAGAATGCAAATCGGTTGGATGCAAATGAAAATATCATTATTGGAGCATGGCAAGAGAGGTAGAATGTGGCCTCAGAAAAGGATAGTTTCCGGCACACAGCAGCCTCAGCTATTGGAATGCTAAGCTATGTGATGAAGTTCTAAAAC
The DNA here is from genome assembly GCA_001685075.1 of Bramus lutescens. Lineage (NCBI taxonomy): Eukaryota > Metazoa > Chordata > Mammalia > Rodentia > Cricetidae > Bramus > Bramus lutescens. Next base: position 32,648 of record LOEQ01005134.1, read on the forward strand.
CATTTTTATTAAAATCTTTTAGAGAATTGATCTAATGTTGGTAGGGCATTATTATATTTAGTAGTGAGTAGTTTAATGAGTATATTACTAGACTAGCAGGCAGAATGTTGAATTTTAATTTACTAGCTTACGACAGACTTCCTATATAAGCTTGTGAACATTATATAATCTCATCCTCAATATCAATGGTTCTCTACTTTCACTCCCTAATTATTTCACAGGCTTTCAAAGGGGTCATAAAAGCAAGATATCTGCTGCTACATATAAGGAATACTTATACAAAGTATGTACATGTATGTATGTGCATATATGTGTGTGTAATATCTGATAACATTGACCTATAAAATATGAGTATCAATATGAATGTTTAACACATTGTAATTAATTCAAAATGTTCTAAATATTTAAATACCTTTTTATTTATAATTTTATATGATGTTTTCCAAATATAATTATTCCTAGTATGTGGAATGAATAACATGAATGTATAAATTACATCCCCACACATGCACAAGTGCATGCATCTAATGAAAATAGTAAGAGGTATTGGACAGTTACTAAGATGTTTTGAGACACACACAACTGCTAATAGCTCTGCAGGTCCTGAAACTGTACTTGTGTTGTGCATTGAGTTTTTTTTTGTTGTTGTTGTTGTTGTTGTAGTCAAACTGATCTCTGGTGTTCCTGTCTTTCAGGGTGGCATCATTTGGAAAAGAGGCCTTTAAAGAATCAATTATAGTTAGATGAGACCCAGTGTTGCTTCATCTAATAATAATATCACTCACATACTAAGAAAACACAATTGCAGACACACACTATCAAGACAACCTTCTCAAAATATCATGAAACCTCAACCAATCTTAGGCAACATATTCTGTTTGTTTTTTTATTGATGAATTTAACTTGTGGTTATATATATAAATTAGGAGGGCGTAACAATTATCATATAGGCCCTATACTGACAAAGCTTTAAGGCTTTGAGGATGAAATCTTTATCTTTTTTTTTTTACTTTTTAGTTATATCCATTATTTTTTTTTTATCAGTTTCAGTGACTCCAAGGAGTCAAAGATTTGCAAGACATCCTTCCTATCTTCCTAAGGATGGTTTTTCTAAAAGTACATTAGTATACTGATTCATTTTTTGATTTCTTTATAGTTCCATGAACAGAGGCTATTTTACAGTCAGTTATCTATTAGAGACCTCTTATTTAGTATTACTGATTAAACGCGAGATCTATTAACTAGAATGATTTTCAAAAATCTTCAATGAATGTTAACTGTCTTTAAAAATAAACTTTCTGGAATCCATCGAATTGACTCTTAAACACCCTTTTATTCTCTCTCAATAGGCTCTGCCATAGTGAGTCTTCCTTGGCTGTACATGAAGTCCTGTTTGCAGGAAAGGCTGTTTACACAGCTATCAAGACGGGACTAATGTTTGCATTCATCCTCTCTAGTTGTGGTGACTCACAGGAAATGCATGTGCACTCTCACACCATTATTATGATTGGTTGCACATTTTTTTTTCTTTGCTGAATACCTCGCCTTTAAGATAAAGATGAATACACTCCCAGGAGAAAAGAAACTCCCTTTATGGGACTAGGATTTTGTTCACTGGTGGAGTACTGGAGTACTTGTCACTGGTAGAGTAAGTAAGGCCCTATGTCCTTTCTCTAGAGTCCCAAAACAAAAGTAAAAGCAAAATAGATATGTACTACATACCTAAAGAAATAAGAAAAAAAACTATTCGGCTCATAGCTACTAACTTAATCCCTACCTCTTATTGAAAATAAATTCTTTTTGGGAATTTGTGCGACTTCTAACAATGGGAGTGGGGCATGTCTCTGACAATTTTGCCTGCTGTTTAGACCCTTTTCCTCCTACTATTGCCTCATCCAGCTTTGATATGAAGATTTGTGCCTAGTCTTTTTGCATCTTGTTATGCCATGTTCAAGCTCAGTGGGAGGCCTTTTCTAGGAAAATGGAGGAGGAACAGTGGATCTTGAGGGAGATGGAAGGTGAGGAAATGAAAGAAGTGGAAGGAAGGGAGGCTGTAGGATGTATTGTATCAGAATAAATAAGAGAAGAAATGAAGTAGATTCTTTCCTCATGCAGTATATCCTGATGACTTTTCCCTCCTCCCTCTCTTTCTCCCAGTTCTTCACTACCTATGCTTCAATCCAGATAAGCTGTCTTTCATGGATTCCCCCAGGGAAGCGGAAGTAGGCAAGACCTCCTTTGTAAATTTGCAGCGTAGGGAGAAGGGGCAGGGTGGTAGGGGAATGAGGAGGGGAGAAGGGGAGAGAACATGAGGGATCAGGAGGATCGAGTTGGGTAAAGGAGAGAGAGGGAGATCAAAGAAAGAGATACCTTGAAAGAGGGAGCCATTGTGCGCTTAGTGAGAATCCAGGCACTAGAGAAACTATCAGGAAACCACAAGACCCCAACTAAGAATCTAGCAATAGTAGATAGGGTATTTAAATTGCCCTGTCCCTGTAATCAGATTGATGACTACCTTAATTGTCATCATACAATCATCATCCAGTAACTGACAAAAGCAGATGCAGAGATTCACAGCTAAGCACTGGGCTGAACTCCTGGAGTCCAGCCACAGAGAGGAGGAATGGTATTATTAGCAAGAGAGCCAAGATCATGATGGGAACACCCTCAAATAGTTAACCCTAGCTAGTGGGAGATTACTGACCCCAGACTGACAGTTGGGGACTAGCATAAGACTGAACTAGCTGACAGTTGAACGGCTTGGGCAGTTTATGTGTGGAGGGTCACTGGCCTTGGAACCAGTATTTATCCGTTGTGAATAAATTAGTTTTTGGAGCCCATTCCCTTTGGAGGGATACCTTACTTAGCCTAGATACAACAGGGGAGGGCTTCAGTCTCTGTGAGTTCATATGAGTCTTGCTCGGTTGATTTTGACTCTTAAAGTCTTTCTGCCCCTCTCTTCTCATCTGTGGAATTTCCTGAGCTCTGAGTTGAAGAATTTTATTTTATTTTATTTATCAGTCCAGTACTATTTGGTTTTATTCTAGGTCTCTGGGCTAACTAGCCTCAGGTTCTTGGTCACCAAAGCAGTTTTGTTGTGGGTTTTATTTCCTGGAGTGGGCCTTAAGGCCTATCAGATGTTTGTTAGTTATTCCACAAGATTTGTGATACCATAGCCCTGACATATTTTTCTAGACAAGACAGCATTGTAGATTAAAGGTTTTGTGAACTTGCTGTAAGTTTGTGGAAATCAGCCTGCTGTTTTGGCAACATCTTGAGTTGTTTGAAGATTTCCATGGGACCCTTTTGGCCCAAAACTCAATTGAATGTAAACCATCTGGCATTGAAAGCTTTGTTTGTTTACAAGAGATTGCAAGTTAGAATTCTGTATCCCCCAATATTTGGAGATTTCATTAGAATCACTTTGATATATTTTAGGAGTGCTCCATTGCAATAGGTTTTCATATTAAACCTGAAATACCCCTCAAGTCTAGCTGACTGTTATTGCATTCCATTCATAGCTTTTGTACATTGCTGATTAACCAGAAGTCTTTTTATTGCATTTTATTTGTTCTCTCTCTCTCTCTCTCTCTCTCTCTCTCTCTCTCTCTCTCTC
>LOEQ01005134.1:38837-51743 GCA_001685075.1 Bramus lutescens
GTCATTAAGACAAATAGGCAACCTACTGATTGGGAGAAGATCTTCACCAACCAATACTTTTTTTTAAAACTAGAGCTCTCAATTTAGATTATCTTTCTATATTTTATGATAAGTTAATTTTTCATTTCCATCATAATTTATTTCTATATATCCATTAAGCACCAGCTCATCAAGGCAACTGTTCTCAAGTGCCAAGATACTTTTTTTTTGTTGCTGTTTTTGTTTGGAGGCTTGTCTCATTTTGAGTAAGTCATAAGAAATACATTAATATAATCATCATTTTCATATTTAAATGCATTCAAAAAAATTCCATGATCTAAGCTAGGACTCAGTCACAATATTCTGTAAAAACACCATTTTTTAGTAACAATGTAAGAATAAAAACAGGTGAACTGTCACCATTAAAAGAGTAACAGCAAATATAGGATTTGAGTGCAACAAAGAAAAAAAGAAAAATGAATATGTAGTCTAAAATGCATTGTCACTCTTTGACAGAAAAATCACAAACTAGAAAAATCAATACAGTTGCTAAATGTTCAGGTAGGAAAAGATATGTCCAGAGGTTTATGATCCTAAAATATACTGTGATAGTCAGATTGGGCATGCACCTTATGTCTATACATCATTGATACTTGGGAAACAAATAATACAGTTTCAATGTTTTTTGGTTTATTATTTTTTTTGTTTTTGTTTCTTTATTTTGTTTTGAGCTTGGGAACTGAAGTGTTTCCAGCAATAGGCCTAAAAGCTTTCTCTTCCCCAAGTACACCATGGTAGATGCATGGCCAAGAATCTCGGCTTTGATGTTTCTTTGTATTGTTCTCCATAACTCTAATGACTGCCTGAGCATTCTGCCACACTCAGCATCCATAAAAACTCAGATGGCAAGGAACTAAAGGCTTAGAGATGATTAAACTTTAATGTCTTACCGTTTAATTCTCATTAGCCCAGTCCTGAATTCATTAAGGTATCAGCACATGGGCCACTACTTGTTTATGTAATGTGTCTGATATCCTGTTTGAAGATTCTAAAGTAGATAAAAACAGCCCTAAAGGCTCCTTCTAGGTCTACAATTGTATTTACTATTTTATTCATAAAATTGTGCCCTTCAGGGCAAAAGCACCTTCTCACTCAGAGAGAAGGTGAAACATTTACTTAAAATACATACGTTGGCATAATATCTGTTATCAGCATATATTAAATTGTATGGAATTTTAGATTTGTCAGGGTAACTCTTGGCTCTTGTTTAAATGTCAATGCCCTGTACAGGAAAGACAATTTCAAAGACAGTAAAACATGAGGACATGTACAGTATTAATGAATACATATTTTCATTTACTTTACATAAAAATACATCATTTTGTACATTAGTAAAAACATCATAATTAGTTTACATGCAGGGCTGCAGCAGAATGTACATATGTCTGGTGTCTTCGTACTAATTACATATTTGGGAGATGAGCTGACCTGAACATTCCTTCAAAAACAGTCTTTTTCAGCAATTAATTGCATATATGCATGCAGTGTTTGTGTCAATACATATATCTTCATGTATTAAATTGCATATATTTTATATTAAACATTGGCATAAACACATAAAACAACATACAAAGAATCTTTGGCATGCTGTGTTATTTAACATTCCAGGTTTTAGCTTCCCCATCTTTATAAATACAAGTTGAGCAAAAAGTGTCATTTTTTTCTTAAATATTTTATCAGCTTCCCTTTAGAAGTCCCATACAAAGTGTTAATTTTTCGTAAACTGCCTTTGAAATTCCTAGCTAGTTACATGACTTTAACCATTTTATTCAATGTAAAAAGTTCATTTGATTATAATCAAATAGTGTCTTCACTGTTGGGGATCAGTGGTCAAAGAATGAAGTAAGGGATGAAAGATGCATTTTCTGATCTTTTATTAGTTAAGTGCCTAGTAGTTCAGGCAATGTTAATAAAAGAAAGACAGAAGCGTGGTTTGCAACTACGATGAATGTACTGAAGGGCTTATGGGTAGTTAAAACTGTTTCTAATCTGGCCAAATTTTTTAATAGAACTAACTATGACAAAAAACGCATTTAGTGATGTTAGAAGGCTAAAGTCAGAACCGAAAAGGGAAAAGCATCAATTTTGGTAGAAAATGACTTGTCTTATTGACAGAAAAAAATTGTTTTATTATTGAAACAGGGAATTTTCAGTCTTTAGGGCCTGAATCCAAGCTTCTGGGATTATTTAAATTTGCATGTAAGTTAAAAGTTACTCTTACTTTGCTCCTCTTTTAGCACACTGAAGGTATGAATGTCCATCAAAGCACCACATGCTCTAACACTGGCTATGGACAAAGCAGTTTTACTGTTTTAAATCGATGAGCATGTTATAAATCAATGTGTAATGTGTTGCTCATATTATGTGTACATGAAGAAAAGAGAAGCTAATTTAGGGATTCGCTGTTATAGACATAGATACTGGCTCATATCTGAGGTGGTCAACAGCGCTATTAGTGGTAGTGAGATGCATTCAATGAACCCCATCCTAAAAATGAAGACTCTGAGTTACTGAAGGTCAGTGTGTATACAGTACTCACTATATGAATTGAGACTCTCCCACTTTCTAACAGTGCTGTTGAGAGGTGACTGTGAATTCACACATCTCTTTTTTCACTGTTCTTTAAATTAAACCAATTTTGCACTGTGCATTTAAAGTTTTATCTAGCACAGATTCATAGTTTGAATATCCAAAGTAAAAACTTAGTCATCAGAATGCTTCAAGGAAAAAGAAAGGCACACAGTTTTATTCTGAGTTAAAGAGTGTTGTTTACATTTTATGCCCAAACACAATAGAAGACAAACTCAGGAAGATTCTGAGTTTGTGGAGAGATAATGATCTTACAATAATGCATTTCCCAGAACGACAGTCAGTGATGTCTGTAAATGGCTTTTGGTAGACGAAAGAAAACACACTGCACCAATCAATACACAGATAGTCTGTAATGTAAAGATTAAGATCAGAATACTTAAAAATTTAATACTTTGCTTCTCCGTATAGCACTTTGGAAGTCAATATCTTTGGAAACCTGGCTCATTTCCCTTCTTTGAAAGCATTATATATTTAAAGTTTTTAATTATTTATCTAGTTCATGTGATTAAAAATGAAAAAAGTTAGTTTATCCATTATGCTCTGCAGCTCTTCTCTGGAATCAGATTTTATTTTTCTTCTTTCTCTTACTTCTTATATCTTTGATTTTTTTTTCTTGTTAACCTGTTAAGAAAACTCAATACAAACATTAAGAAACCAAATGCAAAGTCAGCTACTAACAGCCTAAGATGCTACAGCTGGTGTCGGGGGCAGAGGCAGCCGCATATAGAACAGAGTACTTGCACATTTTACTCAACTCTGTGACTTTCAGGTCTGAAAGTCAAAACTGTGATGCAAAGCTGACAGAAAATGCAGTGTCTTATCAAGATAATTGTGGATAGTGGCCTTATCCACTAAAAATGTTAGCAAAATATTTTGGAAGCAATTGCATTGTTTTTGCTTGTTACACATTTTATTTTTAAATTGTATTTTAATGTATATCTTTGAATGTTTGCTGAGATTAGAATTATTAGTATTGCAAATATGACATGATATTTGGATTTAAAACTTAATTCTTTTGAGGGTTTCTAATGTTAATAAAGACCATTTTTCCATTTTTTATTACTAATTTTTATGGATTCTTTGTTGATTTCACATAACGCATTCCTACCCTGCTTATCTTCCCATGTCCCTCCAGCTGCCCTCTGTCCTTGCAACTTCCCCCTTGAAATCAAACCAAAACCGTACCAAACCATCTGACCCATCAATCAACAATAAATCCCCAAACACAGCGACAACAAAAAAGAAGAGTCTTATGTGGAAACTGTACTTCGGTGGCCCATAAAGTCACACAGTTTACTCTCTAATCCATTCAGCATTGAGAGTGGCACTAGTCAGAGACCTGGCTTTTTGAAATACATATGGCTTTATTAGAGGAAGTTTCTCACTGTGCATCCCCAATCAGGTAGAAGTATAGTTATCAAATAACTCCTTTATAGAAATAGTAAGCATTCATTTTTCCTGCCTACTGCATATATCTGTATCTATATACACATCACATATATGTATATACACACACTGTTTGTTCATAACAGTGGTCTATGTGGATATATAAAATTCAGTTGTATAGATGAGAATATTTCTTGCATATTTAGGGAGGCTGAGTACATTTTTACCCTGAACAAAGTAAATAATCAAGAAACACCCAGACAAATTTTAAATTTAACTTTACAAAATTAATAATTATCAGGGCTAACAAGAAGGGTCAGTTTGACTATAACTCATGGTCTGGGACTTTTGATCTCTTGCCTTGACCACCTCAGTCCTAAGATTACACACAAGCTTGTACTACCGTGCTGGGGTTAGGTCATACTGGAGGTTAAATAATAGGCTTTGGTTACGCTAGCCAAGTACTCTACCTCTAGATTTGCCTTCCCAGCCTCAAGACCCTAGGAAAGATCATTCAAACAAAGGGCCATAATCTAAGATCCTGCAGGTAATTAATATATTTTATTAGAATGTTTTCTGAATGCTGATAACATGACCTATTACGTAAAGACACATGCAGATAAACCTGTTGACCTGATTTCAGCCCCCAGAATCCACATGGTAGGAGAGAATCAAATTTTTCTTCTGTAAGAGACCTGTGGCAAACACAGTCTCACCCCATTAATTACAAATTAATTAATTAATTAACTAATTAAATGTAATCCAAATTTCAAAATAATGAAGCATACTGAACCAAGATACTATTCATTAAAATTGAGTTCAACTGGATATTCAGGATTTATTTGCATGCAATTTTGAAAATTAATTATTTATTGTTCCTGCTAGAGCGTTTTGATTTCAAAAACATTTGCTAGAGGACAACATGTTAGTGGAGAGAAATAATTGTGAGAGAAAAAAATCATTCCTTTATTTTAATGAAAATTGTCTGAACTCTCTTGGTTTCAGAGAGAGCGTATGAAAATGTCACGTCAATTTTTAGCTACATTTGCTTTGTTGCTTCATTTCCGCTCCTTCTCTCATTGGATATTCCGTATTAGAATATAATAGTACCCTTAGGTCCTATTTAATTTTGCCAACAATTCAAAGCTATTAACAGCTAGAAAAACAAACAACTTTAAATATGATGAAATTGCTTAATAAATATTTAGATAGGAACTCAAAGCACTTATCGTATAGAAATCACAGAAGGCTAACACTTTCCCCATCTTCTCTGTTGACGATTACTCTGGAATAACAGTGTTACTAAATAATAACAAAGATTTCTTTCTTTATCACTTTTACTAAGCAATTTTTTTTGCTTCTTCTATTGAAGGGAAATTTGTATCTTTTGCTTTCTCTATTCTCACACAAAATATTATGGTTTAATGTGGGATACTTATAGATGTTTTTCTCTTTCAAATCATCATTTAAGAAGTGAGGAAGATGAGAAACTTGGATATTATGAACTTTAACCTATTCAGCCTATTTTCTGTCCTGTAGTATGTACTCTGTATTTTCATTCTGTTTTGCTAATAACACCTTTTAAGCTTTCTCTCTCAAGTGTCCTGAGAGAGTCTGTTACCTTAACAGACTGTATTAGATAATTTTATCAAAAAGAATGAATGTTAGGATGGTAACATTTCCAATTGTCTTTAAAAAAAAGGATAGCAGAGAATTCTTAAGAAGATAATAAGACCTGGCAGGTGGAAAAAAATGACAAGAAATAAAATATGCAGCCCAGTTCTGAGCTGGAGCACAGAAGATAAGAAAGGAAAAAGTTTGTTATCTCATATTTTTATATGGTGAGACTTATCTCCCAGTAGAAATCACTGAATGAGATAAGAATAAAGGTTAACATGAAAAAGATATATATATATATATTTCTTAATCGATCTACCATTATTTACTTAAACTATATTGTTTTTTGCACATGTGGCATTGATTTTGATTTTTTTTATTCTAGCGCTTGGCAAACATCTAGATATTTAAGTACATATAATGTGACTGTGAAAGAAGTTTCCAAATGGAAAACAAGCCATGGTATCTTCTCACACATGCCACCTTCGGTGTGCCCATCACTCCTCACCACATAGAACGAGTATCACTTTGATTTTTAAAAAACATTTTTGAAATGTTGATGTGAAAGATTATTGTAGCTGTAATTTAAACTTTAACAAATGACTAAAAACAGAAGCATGCATTAGTATCGAAAACAAAACACCAAAAAAGAAAACTAATACAATAATATTATCCAAAAGTTTGATATACATCCTGCCATTCTCTACTCACAGTTTGACCATGCAGAATATAACACACAGGGGCAATTATATTCCCAGTTGGAACGGAATTATAATTATTGTATTCTTGCACTCGTTCACCTCAAGTCTTGCTCAGCTGCACAGCAGAAGTGGAGATTTAATAGCTAGCACTTTTCAAAAGGATGCTTTAAGAATAAATTTAGATTAAACACATATCAATATCCTCTGTGTAACTTGGAAGGGATTTTAGGATGGAAAGGGTAACAGGAAATGATGCAATTATATTATAAACTCAAGACAGATATAATCTGTCTTGAGTTAAAGGGAAAAGAACAAGAAAATAGAAAGGGCTATTTTAAGTTTTAAGAAAGAAAACTAAAGTTGGGAAGTCTAAAAAATATCATAGCTTGGGTTGTTATATAGTAGTTTCCTCTGAGATTGAAACATTTAATCTCTCCAAAAAGTTCCTAAAGAAAAACTTTAACAACTTTAAATAGGTCCAGGAAGTCCCTGAATTTGACAAGACTTACTGGGTCCCTTCCCCCGGCATAAACAATAAGGGTTGCTGAGAGTCACTGCCAAACAAGTCAAACTGCAAAGAAAACTTTGAGTCCAGACCAGCTGCTCTGAAGAAAAGAATACCAGCAGAGTTGCATGGAAGAGGTTTAGACCAACTGAATAAATTGGAAATGATACTCTACAATCTGTTAAGATGCTTACAGTGTATTCCACAGTCCCAGCTTTTGTGAGCCATCACCCATGTTTGGGTGAGCTTTAACAATACAACTGTCTTTAAGTCATTTCTGCTCTTGTAAGTAAACTCTTACCCATTTTCTTGTAAATAACTCAAATATAACTTACTGGTTCACAATGTTGGTTTTGGTGGTATCTATACTTTGGTCTGTCCTAGGCTACCCTTCTGGGATGAGTGAATGTGTGTGTTGAGTCTCCCCAGGTGAAATCTTGTCACACAACAGGTGAGTAATATGGAAAAATTAACAAAACCCCTTACTTTTTATAATTACTATGCACTAATAGAATTATGCAAAATGTGTCCAATTTCATTCTAGGTCATGTGTATCTTTGTAATGAGCTGAACCCGTCATAGTGTAAATATTCTAGCATCCCAACTTGCATCCATTTGCTAAATGTCTAGGTCTGTGTTATATGCTTATCTTCTGAATGTAGATCCTTTAGTGACATCGTTTCAGTCCCCTCCATTCTGGTCACTAGTCCTTACAATGCAATTTATCCAAAATTCTTTAGCTTCTGCTCCATTCTTTAGTAATATTCCCTGAGTCCTAGCTGCAAAAGTAGCATTGTAAATGTGTCTATCTCTTAGGTCTAGGTGCCTAGTAATCTATCAATCTCCGCATTGTTCCCAGTTGTCATTTGCTATGATGCTCTCCATATTTTTGCAAAGAGAAAGTTCTTTCATGAGAGGTGGTTGCTTTACTTGTCTGTGGGTATAGGATAAGATTTAGAATATAGTGAAGAAATAGGCTGGCCTTGCAAAGTAGAATATATTATATCTCTTTTAAGGCCTATGACCCTCACAAACCCATGTAAATTGTCTAGGTCTAAATTAGCAGCTATGACTTCCTTTCTGTTGATGGGCCTTGAGTCAAATTAGACAGCTTTTGGTTGCTTCTGTTTCAGTACCACTTCTTCACTGTTTCGTGTATCTTCCCAGGCTGAAAAGCGCCGTGGTTCATGGAGGTTGCGTGGACTGGAACGTTAAATGGCTTCTTGCCCTGGACAGTTTTGTATGTATTTATTATTTTCTCTTCTCCTCATTTTGTCTCTTACTTATCTCACCATGACTCTGAGCAATGCCTCCTGTCTCTGAATGTTAACCTATCTTGTTTAAAGCTGCAAATAATTAAATCTTCATTTATTCACAAACCTGGAATGGTCTCATTTTTTGAGCCAAGAAGAGATGAGAAAACTAAATTGTCTAATTTGATATGCTATTAACTGTCTCATCAGAAACACAAGTTCATGAACTTAGATTCCACTTGCATTTGATAGTTCAATTCTCAATATTATTCTACATCCTCTTAACTCACAAACATGTACAAATACATGCATAAGTGTATATGTGCATAAGTGTATATGTATATGTGTACTTGTGTAAACATACATAGAAGTAGTAAGGATTGAGTTTTGTCTGTTATCTGAATATATATTCTCAGTAATTCACTCAAATTATTTCCCTGAAATTTTTTATTAATTCAATTCCCCTTTAGGAATCCATTCAATTATTTATTCAATAGTATTCACTTACCACTTCCAATGAAACAAATTTGAAATCAGTGGTAAGAATATATTCACAACAAGAAAACCAATATATTTCCCCATTGAGTCTACAATCTATATAGACAGATAAGTGGTTATTAAATAAATGTAAAACAAAAATAACTGATGTGTCTTACAGATTTTAGCTGAAATTATTAATGCTATTTTGAATTTATATAATATTGCATTTGACCTGAGAAGTTGGGAAATAAATTAATGTATTATTGAAAGGAATATTTGCAGTAAAGAATATTCCAAAAGAAAAAGTTGTAATGCTAAAATACTGAAGAATAATCTCCTGAATAGAGTTCCATGAAGAAAGTGAGATGTGAGGACGAAGGAAGGGGCTGGATGGTGAGTGTCTACCATATTCTTAGATATAAACGAAGCATCCTTGTGGGGCTAGTAACAAAGATAGTAACACCGAAGATATACCAAATACACTCTTCTTATCTTCCTAATCTCAATAGCGTCGTAGAAAGCATCATTGGGAATATACTTGGTTCAGTAGAATTATAGGTGGTTTTGAACATTGAAGATGTTTTTATCACTAGATAAGTTCTTTTCTTTGTGGTGTTTCCTGAAACTTCACATACGCATGCACAAACAAGGAGGGAGGGATGAGGTAGCAGTGGCACCAAGTAAAAACAGATATCAGTTCAGAAACAATCCCAACCCCCCCCAGACATACACAAACATGCACAAGGAGAGGGGTGAGGAGGGAAAGAGAAAGAGAGAGCTCCTGAGTCAGTTTGAGTGTAATCTCATAGAGAGTAGCACTGTTAGGAGGTGTGGCTTTGTTGGGGCAAGTATGGCCTTTATGGAGGAAGTATGTCACTATGGGAGTGGGCTTTGAGGATTTCTATTCTCAGAATACTGCCCAATGTGACAGTCGACATCTTGCAGCCTGCAAGATGTAGCACTCTCATCTCCAGTACCACATCTGTCTGCAAACCATCGTGCTCTCCATCATGATGATAATGGAGTGAAACTGTAAGGGAGTCACCCCAATAAAATGCTTTTCTTGCAAGAGCTACCGTGATCATGATGTCTCTTCACAGCAATAAAAACACAAACTAAGACATGCCAACAACCTAAAAACATAGATCTAAGTGTTCAGACACAGAACTTGATCTTTTGGGAACACACTACAACTTAAAAACATCAGAGAAACAACACTTACATATTCCTCATATTGAATTAGAACTTTAAAAATTGAAAAGGTCTCAGAAAAAATGCTCCTGTCAAAAAAAGGTATATACTAGGTAGACAGTTATTTCATTTTAATATTTTATGTTCATTTATATTGCAGTGGAGGGAGACATACTAATTCAATATCACCTTACTTGAATCAGATAAAGTCCAAAACTACCCACATCCTTGAGTTTCTAAATTGGCTCTCCACTGACATCCCACATCAGCTCTCAACCACACTTCACTGTCTTTCTTTACTAACAGCCCAGGAAATCATTTGGACATTGAGGTCTGAATGATCTGGGTGTTGATATTTTGCTTTTTGAAAATGTAAAATATGGTTTTGATTTGTAAACGTACGCAGAGGCACAGCAATGGGCACTGAAATTATTATTTTTTAAATGAAATAAAAATAGGACTGACATGGTAACAACCTTCACAGCAGTTATTATTATGTGTTATCATTAGTCTCAGCATGTGGTGCCATTTTAGACTCTAAATCCACAGAAATACATCTTAGATCTTGGGTACTACAGACGCAAAGGAAGAACACAGAAGTGCTGTTCTATGAATTAACATGAATCAATTTCTTTTTAGTTTATTTTTTATTTTTATTGTTCTTCTGAAACAGAGACTAACTTTATAGTTTGGTGTCTCCTGAAATTTACTATGTAGTTGAGTCTGGCCTTGAACTCAGAGAGATCCACTACTTCTGCCTCCCATATACTAGGATTAAAAACATGCACCATCAGATCAGGCTATGAAAGAATTTTTTTCAATGAATGAATTTAAAAAGCTAATTAATTTCTAATTTATAATGAAGACTGAAGCACCCTCATCCCTAAGGTTAAAGAAGGTATAACCAAGGGCTTTTTAAAAAAATATTTATTTATTTATTATGTGTACAATATTCTTTCTGTGTGTATGCCTGCAGGCCAGAAGAGGGCACCAGATGTCAATACAGATGGTTGTGAGCCACCATGTGATTGCTGGGACTTGAACTCAGGACCTCTGGAAGAGCAGGCAATGCTCTTAACCTCTGAGCCATCTCTCCAGCCCTAGGGCTTTTTTTTAACAGTCTGTTATAAAGAATTATCTGAGAAATTGTCAAGGAAAACATTTGGAATATGTTCCACTATTAATGACATCAAACAAAACTATAATATATATGAAATCATTTTTGAATGTCTAACACACAGCCAAAGAGTATGAATAAGAGTAACATGATGGCTTATCTTTCAGAACCTTCTCTTAGCATTTAAATAAGTAACCCCCAGATAAACATTCCAATAAATATTGTCTTCCAAAGAATCCTGGTGATGCTACTAAAACCTTTGAGAAAAAAATCGTGACCATATATTCTACATGTAAAATCAAGGCAGCATGATGAAACAATTTAAATGTGAATGTGGGACCAAATACCCGGAAGTGTCTGAGTCTCCCTAAGATTTTCTATCTTCATCTATAAAGTGTGATAATAGAAGTCCTTACATCATATTTATTGTGAAGATGTAATTATCAAGTGTGAGATTACGCCCTTAGATCCAATTGTGGAAAGTAATCTATACACCAAGCTGAAAACCTCAGACTCTCAAATAAAGAAACTAATTTACTCTATACCTGAATGTTAACCTTAGTACAACCAAAGACTGACTCAGTGCTAAGTCACTGACCTGGAGTATTTAAGATACTTTTTATTTATTTTAATTATTCAAATATTAATGAAGCAATGAACCATCAGGATAGATGAAATATTAATGATTCATAAGGCCAGATAAATAAATCTTTTAAACAAATTGAATAAAATGAATTAAATCTTTAGGATAAATTTCTTTCTTGTATACAAAGGAAACTTCAATGAGTTAAGGATTTATCTCATTACAAGACAGTGAATGGCAGAGGGGCAGGTAGGGAGATTGTATTATCCCTCAACCACCATTAGCATATAGCTAGGAGATGTCTGTTTTTCCTTTCTGTTCAGGGCACAGACAGCATTGCAGTAAAGAAATCCTACCAAATAAGCTTTTCTTACCTGTCACTGGTTAAAAAAAAAATCCTGTCATCACCCCCTATTTTTCAAGCATATAAGAAAAGATTTTAGCTTATACTTCTCACCAAAAATCAACATAATAGTTGGAATTGATAATATGGAATAGATTTATCTCCTATAAACCTAAGGGATTATACAGTATTATGAAAGAAAAGAAATGGGACTTGTTTGGAATTGCCTTCTGTTATGTATATGATGTGATTTCCCAAAACAAACATTTTATATTTCAGTGCCACTTTCATATGTAGCCATAAAGATTAGTACGTCCTGGTGCTGAAAAATGGCAACACTTATCCACTTGCAATGCCTACGATTTTGTACTATCTACTGTCTCCCTAACAAAGATGCTTCTGCTCTCCTATTAATAAAAAAAAAACCAACGGCATATTCTGGCTGGGTTTTTCATCAGTTTATCCTTTAGCTGTAGTAAGTGACTGGATAACTATACTTATGATGCTGAATCACATTAAGTACTTATGTGTATCACAAACCTGGTAATGTCAAAGTTATCTGATGACCAGACAATGAGACCAAATGTATGCAACCTAGGATCTCGCCTCCTCTTCTCATCCTGAAAGCCCACGTTTGAACGGTCGAAAGGTTGCTGGCACCTTTCACCAGCTCCTATTCTTGTAAGCTTCAAATTAGAAGACAGGTGTGAAAGCACTCTTGGGAAGTGTAACTGCTTGCTATGCTAATATAAAAAATAGTATTATTGATCTAATAGTTCTATCAGAAGCTTTATTGGGCTTTTTCTACACCATGATTTCAGTGAACATCATGGAAGACTGATGTCTCTCTTCGATAAACTGCAGGATCTATCAGAAACATGGTTTAGTGCACTTCCACAAAGGAAAAAATTTGGGATCAACCTACCCCAGGATCCAGCAATACCACTCCTAGGATTATACCCAAGTGACGCCCTATCATACTACAAAAACATTTGTTCAACTATGTTCATAGCAGCATTGTTTGTAATAGCCAGAACCTGGAACCAACCCAGATGCCCCTCAATAGAAGAATGGATAAAGAAAGTGTGGAATATATACG
>LOEQ01005134.1:52620-63201 GCA_001685075.1 Bramus lutescens
CATAATAATAAAAAAATAAAAAAAGAATGTCAAATCGGACAGACATCATAAGAGATAATGTAAAAGTTATCCTAGGATTTAAATAAAGTGTCAACTCAGAGAAGATTATTTGTTCAAATAGTTTGTTAGCACACTTGTTCTCCATCTATGCTTTAACTAATGGGGGGGTAATCACTTAATTAACTCTGTCATATTTCTCCATGAAGTTATTTTGCATCCCATATATTGCAGTAGTACCAGAGAATATAGTAAAGAACAGGAAAAATGTTGTTCTGACCTTTCTAGGTTTGCTAATCTCTCCAAGAACAATAGCACTAAACACTTAATTAAGCATGTTAAATTTCATTAGGTAACTAAGTGTGTCACAAATCAGTACAAAATAGTGGAGGAAGCAAGAGAAAGCAATAGAGTGGAAACTGTCTATATGAGGTGTACACACACATACACACTCATCTCAATTATAGGCATTGTGGACTTTAATGTTTTAAATTCACAAACACACCAATTTAATATTTTAAATTCACAAGCTACTTTAACAAGGCAATTTTGTCTTTAAATTTAGAGAAAGTGTACCTGAAAATTATCTGAATAGTTTGAAAATGTAATAATTTTACAAAAACTATACTGAAAAAAATCACAAACTAAAATAATGACATAAAATTATATGTTATATTTGTTAATATAATCAGAATTTGACCTTCTGAAGGTATGATTGGTGAACAGATGTAGCTCTTTCAAATCTCTCTCTCTCTCTATATATATATACATTTATAAACCAGTTAGTATTTGGATACAGATGGACATAAATCTATATTATTGGGAAAATATTTAAAGATTTAGAGAGACTTTTTGATAACGCTAATGATAGTAATTCTTTCTTCCTTACACAGATAAATTATTTGCAAAATTGTGGTTGAATGCATAGTATCCCTCATTTAGCAGAACAATGGTAGTAGTTTCTCCCTCAGGGCCTGTGACCTATAGAGCCACATATTCTTGTGTCATTAACAGTGCCATGTATTGGCTCCATCTCATGGTTGAAGCATTAAATCAAATCAGAAAGTGGTTAGTTACTCCCCTAAAATTTGTGTCTATGTCTCTTCAGTGGACCTGTTGTTTCAGGGCAGGCACTATTGTAGCCTATAAATTCACAGCTGAATGAGATGACTGCTTTGCAATTTTGGTAGTGTACTCTGGTAGTTTGAATTAAAATGACTGCCATAGGCTTAGAGGGCCTTTTGGGAATTCTGGCATTGTTGGAGAAAGTGTGTTGCTGGGAGTAGGTTTGGGGTTTTAAATGATACCTGTCTCCTGGTATGCTGCCATGTATCACACCATGATGATATTGGAGTAAATCTCTGAACTGTACGCCAGCCTGAATTAAATGTTTTACTTTCTAAAAGTGCCATGGTCCTGGTGTCACTTCACACAATAGAGACCTTGGGAGAGGGTTGAAGGGGAGGGGAGAGGCAGGGAGGGAATCAGAGAAACATGTAGACCTCAATAAAACTCAATTTAAAAAAAAATCCCAACTAAGACACATACATAATGCCTTCCCACACTATAAAAGTCAGGAAAGCCAGTAGAGATGAACCTGCCAGGTCAGTGCTCATAATATACAAACAATCAAACAAATAAAAAACAAACAAACAATAAACAACAACTGTGTATGTATGAGAGAGAGTGAAGAGAGAGAGAATGTCAGTGCCTGAATGGCAGGTGAATTACAAACTCTTCAGTACTTGCCTTCCACCTTGTTAGAGATATGATTTCCTGCTTCTAGACTGTTGCTGTTTCTGTTTTTTGTTTCTTTGTTTTCTTGTTTTCATGCTGTGTATGCCAGTCTAGGTATTTATTTCACAAGCTTTAAGATATTTTCTTGTCTCTGTCCTCCATCTCCTCATAGAGGCACTGGATTGAACACATATGCTATTATTTCTACCTCTGTAAGGCATTAGGGAATTTCAGTACTGATCCTTCTACCTTTGCAATAAATGCTTTGCCAAGGGAACCATCATTCCTGCCCTGTAGAAGATTTTAATATTTTTGAGTGAAGTTATACTAGATTTAGAGATCTGTTTTGTTTTTCTTTTCTGAATCTGTTCTAAATGTAAAATTTCCTCCAAATTATTATGAAGTATGAATTTTATGTGTTGGTAATGTATGGAACTACTTTGCCTGAAAGTTTTTGTTTTCAGGTACTTTTTTTGTGTGTATGTTATTATTAGGATTTTATGGAACTTTTTATCTGAAGATACAGATAGTTTGACTCATTTATTTTTATTTCTGTTGGATTCTCATTTCTTTTTCTTGATTATTGATCTAGCTTAGACTTGAATAATTGAATAATACTAGAGAGAAGTAAACTTTGATTCATTACTGATATAAGGGAAATGCTTTAAGTTTTTCCATATTGAGTATAATATTTGTCATATGTATGCCTTTTAGTATTTGTACATATTCTTTCCATAAGGCTTTCCCACAAAACTAGGTTTAGCTAGCCCTATTCCCATGTCCTCTTATCTCTGACCCCCATTCCCACTGATGCTTTGAAATATTTGATTTTGGTTTTTGTTTTGCTTTGGTTTTAGGCAGGGTTTCTCTGTTTAGCTCTGGGATTATTTTAGAACTCACTCTGCTCTTTTGACTGGGCTGGCCTTGAAGTCATAAATCTGGCCACCTTTGCCTCCTGAATGATGGAAATAAAGGTATGCAAGACCACCACCTGGCCGACCCACCTATGCTTTTCATCACAATATTACTCCTCTCCTTTCTGGTTGCCTGTGTTTAGTCAAGTCGTTTTTTTCATGCATTGGACGATTTTAGGTTTCTATATGTATTTTTCTTACACTTTTTCTTTTGGTTAAGAAAGGCTTACACCATTCCTTCACTTTCCTCCTCCCCCCTCCTTTATGCTTGAACATTTGCATCTAGCGCAGTTCCTTGTTTGTCCTTTTCAACCCATTGTGTCTTCTGCCTCATCTGTAAATTTTATTAAATTGAGGTTTTTTTAATCTGAGATCTCCATTATTAGTTTTATATATCACTCATAGCTATAAACTTTCTTCTTGGAATTGTCTCTCTTCTATCTTAAAGGTACTGGTAAGTTGTAATTTCATTTTCATTTGTTTCTAGAAACTTTCATTTTTCTTTCCTGATTTTTTCAATGACCCGTTAGTCATTAAAGAATACATTGTTCAGTTTCCAAGTATTTATATAGCATTTATATTGTTACTTAATTCTATTTTGTGCCACTGTGCTCTGATAGGATAGGAGGAATTAATTCAATTATTTTTGTATTTGTTAAGACTTTCATTATATCATAAAATGTTATCTATTTTTAGAAAACAGTTCCATGGTATTCCCAGAATACTATTCCACTTAGTGAAGTCTTTTATAAATGTCTGTTAAAATCTTTTGATATCAAGTATGGATTAATTCTGAAATTTGTTTGCTCATTTTCAGTACGTATTACCCGTGTATTTATAGGTGGGCTGTTGAAGCCATGCACTAAAAAAAAAATTAGAGAGTCAAATATTGAGTATGGTATACATTTAATCATTTATCAAAATATATATTGAAGTAAATTAATGGGTTAAAAGAGTGGTTCATGCAAAGGGTAATGTCCTGTTCAACTTTAATTATCAGCTTGACAGTCAAGAGTCATCTGAGAATAAACAGTTTGAGAAAATGCCTACATCAGATAGGCTTGTGACCATGCCTGAGCATGATGTTTTAATTATTAATTGATTTAGGAGGTCCAAGACAATAAAAGCACTCTTGGCTACATAAAACACAAAACTAGATATTCATGACTGTATGCATGAGTGAGTCAGAAATCTAGACAGCAAGTAGTGACCAGTCTTAGTTCCAGGATCTATGTTCCTGTGAGTTCCTACCTTGATTTTCCTCAATGATGAACTAAGACTTTCAAATGTAAGATGAAATAAACTGTAAAAGTAGTGAAATAAGACTAAATTTTAAAAATGGTAAATAATAAAAATGGGAAGCCAAATAAAAAATAGAGAGGAAAAAGATGAAAACTTGGACATTAACATAGTCATAAAATAGATAAATGTTAAGTGTAAAACAAAAAAAAAGACATTAAATTTTTTACAAAATAAAAGCTTGAAAGATAATGTTAAAATACTACTAAAATAGAATCAAACAACAACAACAACAGAAACCCACATGGAAATATGGAAATAAAGTGTGCAAATAGTGAAAATGCATAAGTGAAATGAAAGGAATTAAAAAAATGAATGATAAACAAAATAAAAATGAACAAAAAAAAACACAAACAGACAAAAAGAGAAAAAATATAACCACAATAAACAAGAATGGAATAGGTTAAGGCCACACTTAGTCTATGGGCCTTGCTGGTTCTCTCACTCTTTGAGGCTCCCCAGTTAGTTCTCCTGTGTGGTATACTGTTTCTAGATGGGGATGGCTGTCATGTGTATTGAAGTGGGAAAGCCAATGGCAACACTGATACCTAATAAACAGGAGCCTTCCTGATGAAAGGATGTAGCTACAATTGCTGTGAAGCTTAGCAGAGCCACAGTTCCTCTACTGCAGTGGACGTCTATCACAGGTGGCCCTGAAGGCCAATCACTTGCTGATTCTATGAGACTCAAAAGTCATTTTCACTTGATGACATTACCAAGAGTGGGGCTACCTCCATATTGCCTTTAAAACCTGAACTGTGTCTACTACTGCCCATTTTATACTTTTTACCCTTGTGAGTTCTGGCTCTAATGTTTTCCATGACTACTTCTGTCCTTGGTGTTGTTGAATACTGAATTTATTCTGCTGTAGTGATATTTCATTTGTGTTTTAAGAAATAGAGCTTCCCTGAAGATCAGAGGGTAAACCAGCCCCACTGGTCAGCTTTACAGACCAGGCAGTGGTAACACACACCTCTAATCCCACTAACCACACTAGCTTGCCATAGATAGTGGGTCGTAGGGGTGAATGCCTTTAATCCTAGGACTAGAGAGGGCTATAAGACAAGAAGAAACAGCTCTTAGACGCAGTCTCATTCTGAGGATTCCTGAAGACAGTATCACCATTTTGTATTGAGATAGAGGTAAGACCCAGTGGCTGGCTGTTTTGCTTTCCTGACCTTCAGGTTGGACCCCAATTTTTGGCTCTGGGATTTTATTAATCGTGCTACATTCCACCTCATTTGTCATTGTTCTCCATTCTCAGACTTTCAGGTTACTCAGTTTTAAGCAATAGGTTCTCTCTTGAGGATGTGGTCATACATAGTACTCTGACATAAGGTGAGTACCAAAATACAATTCTTCTCCAGTGATGTCTCATCCCACTAAGAGTCATTATTTCAAAACACCCACAACTGGCTTTGGACTTGAGAGTTGGTAGGCTTGTCCTGATGGTACTATCATGCTTCACCAAGGCGGTTTGACTTACCTTTCAGATGAGACCACACTTTGTGATATTTTAAAACTATGTATCTTTTGCTGCAGATGGACTATAGTCCATCTTTTTCTTATTTTCACTTTAGATTTTAGAAGTTATTCTCTTACTATCTGAACTCTAAGTTGAGTATTAATAATAATAAATATATTATTTCTCTTTAGTTTCTCTTATGTAATTAGTAACAGTCAATTTATTGCATTTTTATATGTAATCAAGTTCATAATGAGGGTAAATATTTTTTTCACAGGATGTGTAGCCACTGATAAATATTAGATTAAACCCAACTAAATGATGAGCTATAACATTCCAGCAAATGTTTTCCATTTCATGTTATAGAGGACTAAATTCCTTTATATTGGCATCAACAAAATCAGTAATAGTTTCAAATCCAGTTCATAACTATATTCTAAATTTCCATTCACTGCGAGTTATTTCTTTGGAATCTCTAAAATGACTATGTATATAAATATTCAGTCAGGAAAAGATAACCATCAGGATTTTAATAAACTAAGCAATTTAGATTATAAACACAACTTTACACAGTGCAGGAAGTAAGAACATCAAGGGAAGAAGTTAAGAATCATAAAAAAACACTAATCTTTGTGGCATAGGAGGAAATATCCAAGTGTATCAAAATATTTGAACAATTTCACCTGTCGCTGCAAGTGTCAAAGGAGAAATGGTCGTTGTGCTGGGTCTACGGAGGCTCTTAAATAGCTTACTTAGGTTGGTTGCATGAGCAATTTAAACATTAAAAATAGTTTTAAGGTTCCAATGTCAGGTAACATAAAAAATTTAGACAAATGTAGTTTATTTCCTACCTTGAGGACAGCTAGTGGCACAGATACCTTGAGAGTAACTAACAATTCCTTAATTGGACTTAAGGTCTAATGAAAAAGAGGAGGTCAAGTATGATACTGATAACCTAGAAACTAAGTAGAGAGAGCATGGTTTTGGATCTTAGAAGAGAGCCTAAAACAGCCATTTTACTAAACCAGCATAATACTTAACTACATTCTAAATATTTGTTCTTATAGCCACAGATAAGCATATTCCTCAGCCCCTCATCAAGGAAACTTATCTTTGCAATAGACAGAGACCAGTACAGAAAACCACAACCAATCAAAAACCAAATTATGGAGCCCAGTCACAATGGATACATCTTATACAGCATTTGCATCTAAGGCTGAGTGAAGATTCAGGATGAGAGGGCACTATAAAAATTTTAAGAGCCAGAGGATCAAGAAGATTACTATGGGATTTTTGTCTCCTAGGGATGTGAAAAACTATATCCATCATACCTCACCAACATGACTGTGCAAACCTGAGCTTAACAAGGCAAACAATAATAGTCATGCCCAAGTGGACAGAGAAAGACCACAAGGCAACTTTACATACAGTGGAGTGGTCAAACAAGGAATTCTGAATGTGCAAGAAATTGTCATTCCCAAGGAAAAGAACATCAATTGGTTATCTAATACCAAATGATCATCCCTAGATACAGACACAAAAGCACCAATACATACACTGAAAGGCTGTATTTAAATATTTAAATATATAAATATGTATTTGCATATATATGTATACTACAAAAATGTTGAAGAGGCCATGAATTTAAAAGAGAACAAGAAGGGATATAAGGGAAGGCTTGGAGTGAGGACGGAGAAAGGGGGAATGATGTAACTCTACTATAACCTCAAGAAAATAAGATAAACTCATACAATTTAAAATAACACTAATGTTCTGCAAAAAAGAAGAAAAGATAGCAACTTTCATGCTGTGTTCTTACAAATGGAGAGAAAGATCTGACGTCAATTCTCCATTAGAGACACTAATTCCAAATGAGGTTTCCAACATTGTGAAACACTATATACCTAATATATGACACATGGGTTATTTTATACAATAATTCAGTATGTGAGCTGCATGTGGCACTTAAATTCACTGTGAAACTGTATGATAACTCTATTAAAGAGTTTGGTTTTCATTTAAGTGAAATGTAAAACTAACATCATTTCAAACATCCTCATGAAATGATAACTTCTGTTCACTTTTAAATGCTCAACTAGGCTGTATTTTATAGACTGGGTTAACAATAAACAAGACTGAGAAGAAACAATTTTTCATATTGGAATAATAATTCATTTGTGAAATTCAGATGATTTAGACTAATGTAATGGCGATAAAGAAAATTGTCTAGAGAAACCAAGAGCTATTAGTGTCTTTGACTGAACTGTGGACAATAGGGATGGGACCTATGTTGTTCTCCTTCAATGAACTCTAAGTTTTCTTTTCCTTTCCTGTTGTTGGGGATTGTAAAAAGCATCAGTCAGAACATGATCCACAAGTAGACATGGAGTCATGTGAGTTTTCTGAGTGCTCCTGAAAACAAGACAAGAGTTGTGTGACCTCAGTTTTAAAAAAAAAAAACAGGAAATTGTTCTTGGAATATGTTTTCATGCATTCGCAGATGTTGAGTATACTTCAGATTATTCTTTACAACTGGCTATTGTTATTTATTTATATCCCTCTATGGAAAAATGTGCTTTTCCCACGTTCTTGTCCACCTAATGTGGTTTGTCTTTGTGATTATGCACTCACTGATGTAACTCCTCTTAACACTCAGAGTATCAGTTGCTGGATGCACTGAATAAAGTTGGCTATTGCCTAAGACTTTAGTTTGCTTTACATATTGAGTCCATCATAAGTAGCATCACTCTTATGCAGTGTGAATTCTTATTAGTCTTATTAATAGAAACCTGGAGTCAGATATTAGGGGGTGAAAGCTGAAACATCAGAGAAGCAGAGCAGCAAGACACTAACTAGTTCTTATCTCTACAGAATCCTCAGATAAAATGGAGTATCCCATCTCTAGAAGCACTGCCTGGCTCTGCTTCTCTTTGAGAGTAGATCAATCTAATGTAGTCCAAGGTAGCCTTGAACTCTAAGAAAACCGTCTGCCTCTGCCTCATGAGTGCAGGCATTATAAATGTGTGCCACCACTACCTGGCAACCATGGCTAACTTGTGGTTCACTCCACACTCTGATCATCAGGCAATCTTATTTGTTATAGCATAAATAAAATATCACCATACTCTTGAGTGGTAAACAGGTATCCACATGCTGCTGCTGAATGTGTAGAAGAATGTTTAATTCCTGAAAATTATGGGAAAGAATTTCATATTGACTCAATTTTTTATAATACTCATTCTTGAGTATTTAAAAATGTTTTGCAATAATTTTTTCTTACTTAAGACTTACATTAAACTGTCCCTAGTGAAAAACATAATTCTAATATATACAAATTCATATATATNTATATATATATATATATATATAGCCAAGGACCATGGCTATGACAAGCAGATATTATAGCTAGATGTTTAGAATCTATATGTGCCTAGTTGTTGGTCACATTTAAAAAAAAAACTTATAAAGGTTACTGATCTATAGACAGAATTCATGGCATTGTTGCTTCTCACAACTCCTAGCTTACTAACCAAAAATTTCATGGCTATAATTGACTTCAAATTGTCAGCAGTTTTCAAGACGGAATTCCTTATGTCACAGCAAAATTAAGCCATCCCTTAAAGAGACTATCATTTGGTGGCTGGTAAACATTGCTTCTATGTGGTATCTTAAATTTAATAAGAATTGGTATATTTACAAGCCTTCTACCTTGAAATATTATTTCAGAAGAAAACTTTGGGATGATTTTAACTTAGGAGTGTACAAAGACCAGAGAATACTTACACTGCAGTATCTTGGTATAGATTCAGAATGTGTTGAGGATGAGAAGGTAGATACAGAAAAGATAAAAAAGCTCCCTTTTGCCACACCCAGGAAACAAAGTATTCTATACATGATGAGTGTTAGAAAAAATTTTAAAGATTTATAAGAGTTTCTTGAAAGGCTGAAATTTTGTTTACTTATATTTTGAAACATAACTGTCAGGTGCTTATTAATAAACATTATTTGGCACCATGGTGCCTGTCTGTTCCTGTAGGAAATCAGGGGACACATAATGTGAAGAAGCAAATTGAGTTGAAAATCAAGAATCAGAAAAGAAACCAAAATAACTCCTAGAATTGGGGGTTTGGTTCATGGTGTTTCTTCTCTTCCAAAGATGGCTCTTATCATCAACTAGTATTCCTTGTATTTTATAATTTTATGAACAATTGTGGAATAATCTGCATGTATTCTTTTATTTTGATGGTCCTGATGATTTTTTTGATTAATTATTTGGTTCAGTGCTCAACACAGATGGAATATATATTTAGCTCTGTTAAATAAAGGTGCAAGCTCTTGTTAATGAATGAGCTTCGTGCCTGCACTAATAGAAACACACAGCCAAAGCAGTGGGAGGGAGTGCAAAAAATATTTATCTGATAGTGACTAACCTAGAGAAATTCACTGTTTCCTTGTGAGGATGTTTATTCCACAGTCTGTTATAGGTATCATTTCATATGATTCTATGAAGGTCCTTGGATCATCCTACTTTCTTTGGAAAACTACAGATGATTTAATTGCTTTTTTTTAACTTACAAATGCTCTCAATATAGAATCATAAGCTGACTCTAAATTAGTAGTCAATTACTTTCTGGAACACCAGTATTATGGATCATTGTGTCTTTATCTTTTTGAACAGCCAAACATTTATAATTGAAAGAGAAGTGAGAGCAGAAAGGAAAGATTGGAAGATACAGGCTTGTCTGAATGACTTCACACATCAACGTGAGGAATCTAGAACACAAGGAAAAAAATGTAATAGAGCTACTGATTTTAAAGAGTAAGGAGAGAGGAATGGAGACAAACATCTTTTGCTATGGCTTTACTATGATATTTTTTTTTAATTTTATGTCCTTTAAAGCAAGATATGGAAAATACCAGTTACATTTTACAAATGACTAACCAGCTCATTATTAGTGGTGTGGGAGAATTGTCTGTTTTCTGTCAATCATGTTTTAAATAAATGCTGATTGGCCAGACAGGAAGTATAGATGGGAAAACCAGACAGGAAGTAGTAATAATGCAATGAGAACAGGAGAATTCTGGGAAGGCGGAAGTTGATTCCTCCCAGTCCTCCCCAGACCACCGAAGCAGCAGGATGTGATCTGCCCCACTGAAAAAGGTATTGAG
>LOEQ01005135.1:39337-49978 GCA_001685075.1 Bramus lutescens
CTCCAGAGTGTTGGGATTAAAAGTATGCACAATCATGGCAGGTCATAAACAGATTTTTAAAGTGATAAACTGTCATTACAATTATGGAATCAGCCTGGATAGTTCTATGCCAGATGCAGGAGCTCCCTTTGTAGGGTTTGATGTCAGTGGCATACCGTATTCTATTTATTATTTGTTGTTTAACCATTTTCATGATGATGATGAACTCATAAATAACCCGTGAATGCCCAGTTTGGTTGCTTTTGTATCTGCTATTAGAAAAAGATTCGATAGAAGTTCGATAGAAGCATCTGTTGACACCCAAGTCGAAGCACCTTCTTTATCTGTGTGCCATGTGACTACAGGAGCAGACCTTTTCAGGCCTGTGTATTGAAGTTTTTCCAGGCCTTGCCAGCCACACTTGGCTCTGCTGCTTCATGAATGTTCGCTTGAGTCCCAGCTGTTAACTCTCCTGAAAATTGTTGTTGTCTATAAACTAAGAAAATGCGATTACTGCAGGGCAGAGTACAAAGATATTCTGTTTTAGAATGGGCTCCAAAACAAGTTTGGGACCTTAGACAATTATTGATCAGGAGTCTTTCATGGGATCATCTTTGAATGGAAACAAGCATTGTATTCCTGTATGTCGGTGAGCATGTTCAAACAGGCTGGTCTGAAAGCTAGATTTTGGATATTCAAGATGAAAGCAAAGCGTGAGTGATGGAATGCCTGGAATTTGCTCAAAGTTGACTCTTGCCAGTTTGCATGCTAAGGTTGTTCTGATCTTACTCCATAGGAAGTTTCTAGATGTCCTGGCATTCCTGAATTGTTAAGAGTTAATTGTACCCTTCTGGGTACTTTAATTTTTATTAAGCTCCTTAAAAAAACGCCTCAAAGGGGATTGCCATTCCCTTATGAATCTCACCAGTAAGGCAGCCAGCTGGATCAGGAGCCCTGGGTGGAGCAGATCACCCCTTTAGGTGAGACTCCCAGGGAAAGAACAAGGAGTAAGCTGCAGATAGATAACATCATTATATTAGACACTTATCTCCCCTCCGAAATGACTGGGAAGTTGTGCTGAAATTCCCCCACTCGGAGTTCCTGGCAGAGCACCTTCCATGGCTGAGCCTCTGGGTTACTTTTCCATTATTTCACCATATGCATTTTTAAGATTTATTTTATTTTTACTTCTGTGGCGAGTGGTGGGGTGGGAGGAGAGAGAGAGAGACCGGCAGAGACAGAATGTCTCTGTCTGTGTCTGTGTGTGTGCTCTCCTATGCGTGACAGAGACAGAGCCTGTGTGTGTGTGTGTCTGTCTGTCTGTCTGTCTGTCTGTCTGTCTGTCTGTCTGTCTGTCTGTCTGTCTGTCTGTCTGTCTGTCTGTCTGCATGCAGGTGCCCAGAAAGGCCAGAAGAGGGTGTCAGGTCCCCTGGTGGGGCTGGAGTTACAAGTGCTTGTGAGCCACTTGGCATGGGTAGTAGGAACCAAACTCTCATCCCCTGACAAAGCAGAAAGTACTTTTAAGCTCCTGAGCCATCTCTCCAGCCACACTGTGGGCATTATTACATCACAGGACAAGCACTAGTGACCTCCCTTGGAAATGGTTTACTTTATCAGTGGCACAATACTTCTACTCTTGGATTACTTGCTGTTTTTCTTGTTTCCCTCTTACAGAGAGCCAAGAGTCAGCCTGACTCTGCACAGGGGTTTTGGATGACATTTGACATAAACATTCTTGGGTCTAAAGTGGTGAGGACTGAGTCTGCTTCCAGAGTCACTTCTTAGTGTGCCCAAACAGCACACAACAATTTGAGACCAAGATAATGTACTTATAACAACTCCAGACTTTCCTTAAGTAGAATCTGAATAGCATTGAACACATAGTTAGTGAATTCAAATGTCAGATCTGGGCACGCTGGTATACACCTGAAATCCCAGCACTTGGGAGACTGGAAGAAGAAGATGTCAAGTTCAGGTGAGCCTAGCTACACATTAAGTTTCAACCCCCGGTGGACTACACAGTAAGAGTAGATCAGTCAATTAAAAAATTCAAATGTTGACAGTTTCAAATGCCCCCATCCCTCTTCCTGGTTTAGCATTTCCAGCACTGTTACTGCAAATCATGCCCATCACCTCTCAAGAGCTCGGGCCTCAACTGCACCAGTGGAGGGCAGAAAGCTTCTTGGAGATCACTTTGTAGCTCTTGTGTTAAATTGGCCTTTCCAATTTGTTGCTGGGGGGATTGAAGGTCCTGCAGTTTCAAAGGGCCGCTGTTTAAATTCCCAAGGCATTCTGTTTTTTATTATTTTGGAGACTGGGTTTCATGTGACCCTTTTTCCCTCAAATTCCTTCTGTAGTTGAAAATGATTTTGAACTCCCTATTACACTTCCAAATGCCAAGAGTATAGGCCAGCAGGGCCGCACCAACATGCTCAGGGATTGTGAAACACAATGATCAAGGCCTGGGTGAGAAAGAGAAACTGAAAGTAGCTGGAATCTAATCTCCCCTATGCATATGAACTAGGAGGTGGGTCCGAGGGCCCTGGGGTAGCCATTTGGAGAGTCTGATGGTTGCTAATAAGTGCAGAGGAAGGAATGAGCAAGGGATGGTGTATTTCCATTACTGCACATATATTCCATTCCTCCACCTGTGTACAGACACATTCCATAACTAATAGGTATATGAGGAAATAATTAAGACAAATTTGAAGCCCTGAGATTCACTTTACTTTATTTTCTTAATTTTTTTAAGAAGAACAAATTCAATCTTATAAAATACCGGTTTAAGTAATCTTAAAATCCTCCGATCTTAGCCAGCTGTTGTGGCACAGGCCCCAAATCTCTGCCATTCAGGAGGCTGAAGCACAAGGCTTGGAAATTCAAGGTCTATCTGGGTCACAGACTGAGTTGAAGGCCATTTTCAACAAAGTTGTGAGATTCTGTATCAAATACAAAGTGAAAAAGGCCTAATGATAGCTGAGGGGCAGAGTGTGGGCATATGCCCTGTGAGGGCCTACTTTAAAATCTCAGTACTGAAAAAAGCCTTCAGAATTGCACACGTGTATACACACACACACACACACACACACACACACACCACACACATATATAATTTTTTGAGCCAAGGTTTCTCTGTGTAATCCTGACTATCCTGGAGCTCATCATTACCCCCAGCCTAAGTTTATAATGTTATAGGAAAGTTTGTGGTGTTGTAAATGAAATAAGCAACAACAACTATTATATATGAAAACTAAATCGGTTTTAGTGATGGTTATTTCCAGCATTATCATGGAGATGACCCTTGGGGAAAAGTAGGGGGTCATCAGAGTCATGAAATAAGTGAACAGGGTTGGAGTTTGTACATTTCTTTTAAGTAGAAACCTAATCTATCTTGGAAGATTAATGAATAGAAAAGAAAGCTGCAGAAGCTATGCATTTACTCAAATAGATAATGGGAAGGAGCTTCATGAATGGATGGTGTTTCGATGAAGTTCTTGTGTCCTTATATTTAATCTCCATTATATTAATTTAGATATATCATAAGCATATGTTGAGGCAATCCATTCCTGTCTGATGCACAGAAGATCTTACTGATGGTGAAGAGTCAGAAATAAAAAAAGTAGATCCAGGTACAGTAGCCCACACCTGTAATGATGGCTACTCCCAATGGAGGCAAGAACAGCCTGGGCAATTGCATAGGAAAGAAGGAAGAATAGAAGGAAGAAGATAAGGCATCTATCTATGGCTTCTATGTAGTTACAATGTGTCTTTTGACTTCATCGAAGAGCATTCTCAGGCTGGGGGATAGCTCAGCTTGTGAAGTCTTGTCAGGAAGTGTGAAGACTGAATGGAATTGAGGTCTCCAGAATCCACAAAAGAAGTCAGGTGGGTATGGTGGCTCACCTGTAATCTCAGTGCAAAGGAAGGTGCAGACACGGGAATGCCAGAGCAAGCTACTACCCAGATTAGCAAAATGTCAATCTCTATGTTCAGCAAGAGGCCTATTTCAATGTCGAAGGTGGAGAGCAATGGCAGAGCATACCGATCAACCTTGGGCCTCGACAAGAACATGCACCCATTTGCTCATGCACCTGTATACACATGAGAGCATGTATACCTACACAGAACCTACACATATAAGCAGTGTGTATGTGTATACGATACACATATACTTGTGTATATAATATAAAATCATCCTGCTTTCTTTAATAGATTTGAGAGTTTCCAGCCCTGACCTTTTGGACAAAACTATTTTAATTCTGATTTTGATTCAGTGATTTCTGGCTTTGTCACTTATGTAAACCATGTCACCTCTTTATAGCTCACTTCTCTCATTGGATTAAAAGGTTCTTAGAAGCCAGGCGGTGGTGGCATACACCTTTATTCTTAGTGATCTCTCTCCAGGTTCTATTGGTCTAGAAGATAACTAGTTGTTATAGGGGCAATTGAAGGGCAAGTCAAGTTCTTAGTATCTTTTCTTGTTATGACAGAAAGTTCTTGGCATTAGGACAGAAGCAACTGAAGGTAGGAAAGAGTACTGAGCTCAGAGCTAGGCCACCCCTGGGGGAGAAGAACCGGAGGACCCACACACCAAGGTCTGTTAGTCATCAGGCTCCTATGGCAGCCTGACTGGCATCTCCTGCACTGGAGGGCTCCTGATAGTCAAAGTAGCACTGAGAGGTTGGAAGTCTAGATGTCCCCAGTTGCGTGGACCAGGCACAGACAGCAGCAGTCGGTGTTTTTGCAGAGTACAGCCAGCACTGCATCCAAACTGCTGTCTGTAAGGCAGAAGATGGGAGAGATACGTTCCTAGAAGGAAACATCACCCAGGAACTGAGGAAGGACCTGGAATTAGAGAGCCCTCCTCAGCTTCAGGGATGGCCTAGCCGACTTCTCAACACAGTGGCATGTAGCAACCAGGGTAGGGCAGGCTGCAGCATGCCTATTGGATCTGAGAGGCTTGACATGGGCATCGCAGAAAGGGGTGCTGACAGCAGTCCACAGGCGATAGTCAGTAGTCAAAACTGCAGGGCCTAATTGCAGGCCACACCAAGGATACAACACTTTAGAGGGAGTAACATCCATGAGGACCACACTAATGTTGGAAACAGTAAGGAAGGAAGTTCTCTAAAGTGTTATGAAAGCATATTAGGAGATAAATAACTTCCCAGGAAGAATCAGAGCAGCAATCAGTGTCTGGTGTCATAGGTTTTGCAATATCTGTGCAGTCATATGGAATGCTTGGCACAGGATCCAATTCCTGTTCCTTCAGCATCATAAAGGTGAGGTCTGTTTTAAAAATCTTTTGGAGCCAAGAGTGCAGTTGAGCTTTAGAGGGCTTGCTTAGCATGCTCAATACTGTTGGTTCCTCAGTACCACAGAAGGAAAAACAGCTTCTGATGCTCTTGGTTGCTCCTGATGCCGAGGAAAAGCAAGTGTCCCCTGTTAGGATGATCATTTCATTTTTTTGGTAAAGTTTAGGTTTATTCTTAAAATTTGTGCCAATACTGAGTTAACATTTATGAGGTTTTCTCTATCACCTATGTGCAGAAGCTAATAGAGCCTTTTGATAATACATATACTTTTGATGAAGCTGAGTGAAATGGCATATTACACAGGAAGCTAAGGCAGGAGGATGACTACAGCCCGCGAGTTCAGGACCAGTTTAAGCAACACAGTAAAACTCTCTTAAAATGTATACACAGTAAGAACCATTTACAATAGATTGGAGTGTAGTTCAGTGTTAGAGTGCTTGCCTAATATGAATGAAGCCCTAGGTCTCACACACGCACACGTGCGCACACACACACACAGACACACACACACACTGCTAATAATAAATGTGACCCAGTATATCATTGTCCTTGAGTCCACGGGTTAACCACATTGCAAATGAAGCTCACAGTTAAAGCACCACACTTTATTACTATTAGGCAACCTGCTTACTGTCAATTACTAACACCCAAATAGGACAATCGGAAAATCCCAGTCTGTGTCCATAGAAGGCAGATTGTAACCGCGGACAGCCAGACTCTAGTCAACATCCTTTTGAAAGGATGCTGTGGATTCAGCTCAACCTAATCATGGGCCCAGAGTGTTATGGGCTTTTCAAGGTGTAGGAAGAGGCCATCAAATCTTGTGTCCAGATCGCAATCACATGGACAGTGGAAGCAGATTCTTGCTCCACCTCTGGAGATTCAAATTTGATAGCTGTTCTGTAAGGTCTAGTCCGCATTTGATTATTTCCCAAGGTAGTAGTCACAGCTAAGAGTCACATGCCCTTCCAAGTCAGACTTGAGAACCGGATGCCCTCAAGGGAATTCCCAAGTGTACTTTGCTGCCTGGTGGCAGATCTGAGACCAGAACCAGCTCTCTTGACTTTAACATTCATGACTATATATTATGCCTGAGCTTTTTATAAATGCCACATTTCATACTTATTCTCTGCATAAGCAATCATTTGACTCAAATATAATAAAGTACCAATTATTTTAGAAATGCAAATGTGTAAATGAAACCATCTAGAATGAGAATAGTTTTGGAAGGCTGGGTTTCATTTCCTTTAAGACCTAGAACAAAACAAACACTGCTGGTTGGACTGGACTCCTAATGAGGCTGTAGCATGAAGCTGTGTGATCGGTCACAGTGCCAGTGTGACTGGACACTTAATGAGTCTGCCACTTGAAGCAATGCTTTCATTCTGATTGCATCTTATTTTCACAGCTTTTATCCATGTTCTGCCAGAACTTCTTCCTGCTGCTTTGCATGTGTGTCTTTCCCATCTCCCAACCATGTGTACACCACTTGGAGCCATGTAGTCATGACTGTCTAACTAATGAGTTTATACAACTAGTACCTGTGTGTAGCTGATCAGCATTGCCCTCACGTGTACACAAGCACACACACATGCACACACACACACACATTCCTCCCTGTTCATAATCTGAATTTCTATTTGTAGATGTGCAGTGTCTTCCATGCAGTCACCAAGCAGCTATTGAACCCAGAACAGCCATTTCCTCTACTGGGGAAGGGCTTGGAGAGCATTTACTGCTCATGGTGGGTCATCATTGTCACTTTTGCTTAGAATTGTGTCCTAATTTACCTTCTATTGCCGTGATAAAACACTTACCAAACAACCCATGGAGCAAAACTGTTATTATCTCAGGTCACACTTTATCATTGAGGGAAGACAGGTCAGGAATTTGAGCAGGAACCTGGAGGGCGGTACTAAAGCAGAGACCATGGAGGAGTGTTGCTTATTGACTTGCTCCCATTCTTTGCTCAGCTTGCTTTTGAATAGAACCCAGAACCACCAGCCCAGAGATGGCACTGCCTACCATGGGATGGGCCCTGATGCATCAACCGTTGTTCAAGAAGATGCCCAAAGTCTTGCCCACACGCCAGTCTGATAGAGGCAACTTCTAAGCTGAGGCTCCCTCTTCCCAGATGACACCTGTCATGAGTTTAACCTCTGACACAAAGCAAGATTAACAACACACCCAGTGGTGGTCCAGAGGACAATGGAGCAGCCTCTGTATTGGATATTAAATCCAGGGCCTCTTGCATGGCAGGAATGCCTTCCGCTACCCAGTTATATCTTAAACCTAGACATCTTGTCCTTTGAAAATATTCATTTCTAAATTTTTATTGTCTGAAAATCCATATATCTATATAATAAGCTGATTACATCCACCTCCCACTCCCTCCCTTCTAACTCCTCTCCTATCCTCCACCACATTTCCTTCCCAAGTTTCCGGGGCTCTTCCCCACACCACTTTGTCCACTGTGTGTCCATGGGTGTAGAGTCATCTTCTGGAGGATGGGTAGCCCCTAATGGTTGAAGAAAAGTACCATAGTTCTCCCTCTCCCAGCAGCCATCGCCAGTAGTTCCACAGCAAGGGTAGGACTTTGTGAGCCTCTCTGTCACCCATTCTGGGGTTTCAGCTAGCTTAATGTTGTATAGGACTTATGTATGATGTCATAGCCACTGTGAGTTCATGTGTGCAACTGCCCTCTTGTATCTGGAAAGCATTGTCTTGCAACAGTACTCTACTACCTGTGGGCTTCACAGCCTTACCTACCCCTCTTCCATGTTGATCCCTGAGACTTGGGAGGAGGCAATGTGATTTAGATGTCCCATTTAGGGCTGAACATTCTTCAGTGAGGCCACCTTTTAAAGATATTTTATTTAATACCCATACATGCATAAAGTATGTTTGGATTAGATCTATTTCCCATTCTCTCCCCTCCAATTCATCCCCTATCCCCGTATCACTTTTCCCTCCAAACTTCATGTGCTTTCTCTCCCCTAAATACCCAGAGTCCATGTAGCACGGCCTGTATATGCGTGAGTCTGGCCTGTCTACAGGAGCATGGGTAGGGCCTGTATCCTTGAAGAAAACCAACTCTCCTGTCCTCAGGAACTATCAAATGCCAGTAGCTTCTCAGAGAGGAGCGTGACTCTATGAACCCCTCCCTGATCCCTGCTGGTATAGCGCAGGCTTGGTCTTGTCCAAGTCTTGTGAGTCTTGTCACAGCTTCAGTGTCTGCAACTATTTCAATGTAGACATTTATTCCCTTATTCCCTCTGGCTTTTACCATCTTTTCAACCCCTTTTCTGAGAGTTCTACATTTGAGCAGCCAGGCAACAGGAGGAGAGAGACACTGGGCCTGGCTTGGGTTTTTGAAACCTCATAACCCACCCCCAACTACACATTTCCTCTAACAAGGCCACACCTACTCAAAAAATTCACACCTAATTCTTCTCAAATAGTGCCACTCTCTAATGACTAAACAGTCAAATATATGGACCTATGGGGTACCATTCTTATTCAAACCACCACAATATTCCTGAATGAACCTTGGGAGGAAGAGGTGTGATATAGATGCCCCATTTAAAGATGAGCACTTGTCTTAGTTAGGGTTTCTATCACTGTGAAGAGACACCATGACCACGGCAACTCTTATAAAGGAAAGCATTTGATTGACTTACAGTTCAGAGATTTAGTCCATTATCATCATGGCAGGAAGCACAGCAGCATGCAGGCAAACATGGTACTGGAGGGAGAGGTAGCTGAGAGTTCTACATCTAGATCTTCAGGCAGCAAGAAGAGAAAGACCTGGTCCTGGCTTGAGAAACATCAAAGTTCACCCCAGTGATATACTGTCCCCAAAACGGCCGCAGCTCTTAATAGTGCCATTCCCTTTGGGGCCATTTTTATTCAAACCACCACAGCGCCCCATACTCAATAATTCCCAGCATCATTTTTGTTTGTTGTTTGTTTGTAAGACAGGGTTTCTCTGTATAGCTTTAAAGCCAGGCCTAGAACTCTCTCTGTAAACCAGGCTGGCCTTGAACTCACAGAGATCCACCTGCCTCTGCCTCCTGAGTGTTGGGAGTAAAGGCGTGTGCCACTACTGCCTAGCCCCAGCATCATTTTTAAAAGAGACAAAATGACCAGTGAGCAAAGATGTTTGCTGCCAGGCCTGCGACCTGAGTTTAGTCGTCAGGACCCAAGAGAACAATTGCAGAGATAAATGCAGTAACACTATGAAAGAGCAAACATCCAAGTGCAAATACAAGCAGAAGCGAGGGAAGAAACAAGTAACTAGTCACTGTGGTCTTGTAATCTGCCTTAGATGCACAAGAAAGATGGGAGAGGCTCTGTTTCCCAGGTGACCATCTCTGAGCTCTCCAACCTCACAGCGGCCTTCTATCATCATTCATGGCACCCCTATGCTTCTAGGACCTGGCATGCACAAAGCAGTAGATTTGATCCCCAGCACAAATTGGTGTTGTGGCACACACCTATAGTCCCAGCATTTGAGGGTAGAGGCAAACGAATCAGAAGTTCATGGCGAGCCTAGGCTACATGAAACCCAAAATGGGAAAAGGGTTGAGGGCTTCAGTTCAGATTATTATTTCTGAATCGATCATCAATGTGCCAAGAAATCTATCATCAGACCTTGGGGGGTGACACTTTTAGGCATGGATCAGGTTAGCAAGTTTCTGTCTCAAGCCAGTTCTTTTTCTGTACTTTGCTGTACAGTAAGAGTAAGAGCTGGTTTTTTGATGGTGCACACCTGTAGTCCCAGCACTCTATGAAATGAGAGGCTGAAATGAGAAGATATCAAGTTCAAGGCTAGCCCAGGCTATGGGGAGATAACCTACCTCAAAATATATATACATATAGGCAGACGCCAAAAGGAGAGTTTTCAGTGCTAACATCTTGTAAAACTCTGGAGTTGCATTATATGTGTAGCTAGCTGAAAGAGTCCATCAGCATACTACTGTGCCTTTAAGAGAAAAATGGAGTGGTTGGAGAGATGGCTTAGCAGTTAAGAGCACCCTGTGCCCTTACAGAGGTCGTGGGTTTAATTCCTAGGCCCCACAGTGTGGTTCACACTCTGGAACTCCATCCAGCTCAAGGGTATGCAGTGCTTTCTGACCTCTCTGGGCACCAAGCACACACTTGATGCACAGGCATAAAATGTAGGCAAGACACTCACACATAAAATAAATCATATTGGATAAATAAATTTTTAATAAATAAAATTTTCAAATAAACATGGAATTTCTTATTTTATGGTGGCTAGAGATACTTAGTACTTTTCAACTTGAAAGGAAGGAAGGAAGGGAGGGAGGGAGGGAGGGAGGGA